>WNYA01001390.1:0-58733 GCA_019512145.1 Engystomops pustulosus
GGTGTTCATCATCCAATCGGACCTATTAGGTACTGATACAAGTACCAGAAGTACGCTCTATGGATGTCAGATCCGTCAACAGCAACTTTCTGATGGTTTCCACACACGATGGGGGTCATTTACTAAGGGTCCGAATTGCGCATTTTCGTCAGATTTCCCGAATATTTCCGATTTGCTGGTTTTGATGGTTTCCAAACATGTACATAGGGGGCAGTATTATAATAATTTTATTGCTTTGTCTATATATTTATTTTCTAGTAAATCGCAGTCACTGACCAACAATTTCAATATCTCGGATCCCTCACAAAGAAGCTCTGGAAATGAGGATGAAGCAAAAGCGGAGACGATTCGTAACCTGAGAAAGTCTTTTGCCAGTCTGTTCTCGGACTAGTAACAGGTCCGCCTCGTCCTTGGAGCTCCTCTCTGTGTCAAGCCATTTTGAGAAAACATGGAAGGCTGATCCTTAGCTAAACTCCTTCTTCTGCTGGATCATCCCGACATCCCTGATCCTTCGCTACCGGAACAAGGAGACCTCCTTGAGATCTTCTCTACACATCTTCTTCCTAATCACGTCTCGAGGCGAGACATCTTCCTTGGAGCCCTCGATGGTTCCTCAGCTTTATGAATGTTTGTAACTAGTTGGATGCAGAAGTTTCACCTGGTGGGAAGTCGTCTCCTTGACTTCCCCCAACTCTCCCGTGGTGTCCCTTACATAGTTGACCAAGCATGAGTATGTGTTCTGATATCTCGTACCAGTGGTGATCAACCCTCATCCTCAGGAACCCAAAACTGATGAAGAAACTGGAATATTCTGGAGAGACAAGTTCTCCAAGACGTTCCAAAACTTCAAGCCCAACTTGGTACAGTCTTACCGTAGACCCTGACCTTCGTGAAGACCACAAAACCTTGTGATTGTCACACCTCATCCTCAGGAACCCAAATCTGATGGAAGATCATGGAATATTCTGGAGAGACCGGTTCCCGGAGACCTTCAAGACCAACCTCATTACTCGTCTTACCATAGCCCGTTACTTGTGTGAAGATCAGACAACCTTCTCGTAGACCTTCTCATAGTCCAAATATTTTTAGGTGACGATGTCCCTCATCTTCTCCGGCCAATGCTTGAATCTAGATCCTGTCTATGCTGCCATTGTCTGAACTCGCCAGACAACTAAAGATCATCCATGATCATCCCATCGAAATCCATGATGCCACCATTGAACCCCCCACCCCTAGGCACCCATCGATCCATAGTCTCTAACCTCCCTCTTCCAAACCTTCCAAAAACAACTTATGCAAGAACTTGAAGCCATTCCAGTTGTGTTGACGTCTCGTTCTTTTCGATAACAGGTCTTCCCATCAATATTTTACGACCTCCATTTAGAAAAGTTTTGGAGATTCTGGTGGTGGTTCTGTAGAGCTCTCCCCCTAGTGATGCATCTTCCTTGTCTACACGTGAAAATGATTGATTTCATTTGGTAAAATCTGGTCCATGAAGAGGTCCTAGGGTCTGGGTAGGAGACACCAGATATCAACGAGGACTGTACAAATTGGAATTGAGGTACACTTATGGTTTGGGATCAAATTAGACCCCATTGCGGTTCCCTAAACACCTGCCTTCAATGTCCAATCCATGGACCAGGACAAGAGAAGATCGATCGGCCAAAATTTGACAATTCTCAGTCGAGTCTTAGAGTGTGAAATATAGACAGTCCCTAATAAAGTGTGTACATCTGGCAATCCAGGTCCTTGAGGAAGTCCTGCTGTGGGTATAGTCATGTCCGGGTAGGACCCGTATGACCCACAGATTACATAGTCCTTATTACCAGATATCAATGGGGACTTTCCAGTCTTGAAGTACTGTATTGGGTTGGGGGTTAAGTTAGACCCCATTGCAGTTCCCTAAACACCTGCCTTAAATTTCCAATCCATGGACCAGGACAAGATAAGATCGATCGGCCAAAATTTGACAATTCTCAGAGTGTGAAATGTAGACAGTCCCTAATAAAGTGGACATCTAGCAATCCAGGTCCTTGAGGAAGTCCTACAGTGGGCACCAAATCCTCAGAGATTGCTGTGGGTATAGACATGTCCGGGTAGGTCCCACAGATTACATAGTCCTTATTATCACATATCAATGGGGACTTTGCAGTCTTGAGGTACTATATTGGGTTGGGGGTTATGCTAGACCCCATTGCGGTTCCCTAAACACCTGCCTTCAATTTCCAAACCATGGACCAGGACATCTTGAGATCAATTGTTTGGCCAAGTCCTAGTAGCTGAACTGTCGGCAGTACCCAAAAAAGTGGACATCAGGTTACAACGCCGATTCTTCCCATCCTTTGGGTCCTCGAGTAACATGGAGACCAAGAACCGAGCCGTATACTGTGAGACGTCACCTGGCGTTCCCAGCAAGATTTTACTCTTCCAGCATTGTGGCCTGAAGACCAACTGGGTGACGGGGGCGTGGCTACAAAAACTACAACAAAACCCCCCAAAGCAATACGCATACAGAGAAGGGACTGTCCCTCTTGGGGATCCATCGTCTTGCACTAAGGACTGATTACTTGGTATCAGTGGACTGGACGTTTATGTGACTCACTCTCTATACCGCAGCTTCATACAAAAGGTTTAAAAAGATGACTTATTTTTTTTTTCCCCCCCGAAAAACAGCGCCACCCCTGTCCACAGGTTGCGCATGGAATTGCAACTCAGCTCCATTCAATTCAATAAAACTGCAATACCAGGCACAACCTATGAGCAGAGGCGGAGCTACTTTTTTGGGGGGGAAAAAAATAAAATTACTAAGTCTGTCCAGTCCTGGAAGACCCCTTTAAGAGAAGGCGGAGTCAGACTGTGAGGGAGATCTAGATAGAGAGACATCATAACTTTTTAGGCAGATGGGAATAGGGGGGAGAGAGTGTCAGGAGATGTGGCCTTGGATTCCTCAGTTTTATTCCAGGATCTTCCTGCTTCATGTTTTTGTGTATTTTTGTGTTTATTTATTGACAGCGTAAAATAAAAAAATTAATTAAAAAAATTATAAATTCTTCAGTTTTTGTCTACAAAATGATCATTTATGTCATTAAATAGTATCCCAGAATCCTCTGCTTCCCTCTTTCCTATTAACCTCATTGTGTGTCAGTCCTAACTGCAGTCCTGGAATTTTATTCATAAAAATATTTGTTTTTTAAGCAACTTTTTTTTTTATTGTCCTCCGTACACAGGACAAAAATCATCATCAACAAAAAAAACTTTATATAAATTAATTATAGGACACATTTTTATATAAAACTTCCAAAACATTTTGGGAAAAATTCCTGTTCACAAGAGCTTACAATCTATAACAAGCCGGGGAGCTACAGCCAAGTATATCAATAGATCAAATAGCAAAAAGGGGCGGAGACATTTTTTTAAAAAAAAACGGTGGCAGAACTTCATGGTGGGCGGAGTTTAGCCTCGTTCACAAATCTGTCTCTGTGGTAACAGACTACAAACAAACCCCGTGTAGTCTGGTTTTTAACCCGTGAGTCAACTTTGGCCCTTATCTAGTTTTAACCCCTTTGGTTAGAGTCTTATTTCAAAATCAGTAAAGGAGGCGGGGCCGTGGTACCGACTTAAAGGCAAAGTTTCACAAATACAATGCTTGCTTTTGGACACAGCGCCACTCCTATCCGCAGGTGATGTCCGGTATTGCAGCTATGCCCTATTCAATTCATAAGAGCTGAGCTGCAATACCAGACGTCACCTGTAGACCAGGGTGGCGCTATCTATATCATTTTTTTCATTATAAAAAGCCATCAATACCTGAAAATTATGAACTGTAGAGGTGACAACTCCCATCATCCCCCAGGAGCAGCGCACATATGCATAGGACGGGTCCTCGACTCCACTTTATTCATAAGAAAGGCCCCCGACTTGATGGGTCATGGAAGAATCCTGGTAACAGCGGGTCAAACCGAGGCCTGGCGGGCCGGAAGAGTCCCGGATTGAGGGGTCTGCGAGGGGTTATCAAAGATAGGGGGTCTCTGGCGAATGGGAATACGGGGCGCTGGTCATAGTCGCCCCCGATGATGCCCGGGGGGTAGGGGAATCCGGGTGGGTAGTGCTCCGGGGGGAAGACGCTGGGGGGTAATGGCGGGAAGTCCGGTGCGTAGGGTCTGTCTATCCGGGGATAAGTGCGGATCCTCTGCCGGTACCTCTGCTTATAAAGCTGCAACAGAGACACAGGGCGGGTCTTAAAGGGACGGTACACCAGTGTGTATAGACTCAACGTGTGAGACACGCGGGTACTTACCTCCTTCCAGTCTGTGTGAGCGTCTCTTACGCTGCGATCTGATGATACAAAAGACAAGATTCAGCAATATTTAATGAAAAAGCCAAATATTGAACTCCAATCCCTTCCAGAGCTGCATCTAGAATCATACACTATGCTNNNNACACTCTGCTTCTCATCCACTTTCTCCCTCACCGCACGCTGCCTTTAGCCCCAACTTAGCATCAACATATACCCATCACTTAGAGCTGCTTCTAGAACTCATGTGCTATACCTCCAGTCACTTCCAGGCTGCATCTAGTTCATTTGCCACTCATTCCCCTTCCAGAGCTGCATGTAGCATCATAGACTATACTCCATTCCCTTTAGCGCTGATGCAGAATCATATGTTATACTCCATTCACTTCCAGAGCTGCATTAGAATAATACGCTATACTCCATTCACTTCCAGAGCTGCATTTGAGCATCATAGACTATACTCCATTCACTTCTAGCGCTGCATCCAGAATCATATGTTATACTCCATTCACTTCCAGAGCTGCATATAGAATAATACCACTTACTCCATTCACTTCCAGAGCTGCATCTAGAAGAACACTATACTCCCATTCTTCAGACTGCATGTAGCATCAACACTATACTCCATTCACTTCAGAGCTGCTTCTAGAATCATGTGCTGTACTCCAGTCACTTCCAGAGCTGCATCTAGTATCATTTTGCTATACTATGCCTTCTAGTGCTGCGCATCCAGAATCATATGCTATACTCCATTCAGTTCCAGAGCTGCATCTAGAATAATCATCTATACTCCATGTCACTTCCGCAGCTGCACACAATTATCTATATACCATTCACTCCAGGCGCATTTTGGCTCTCAGGTGGTAGGACGAAGTGCCCCCTTATGCCTCTGAATACATGAATCTCTGCTTGCCGTTATTACACACATTCACTTGCCTCATACTCCATACCACCCGCGCTGCGTTCCGAATTCAGTTTGTTCCTTTCTGGCTCAGGATGCTGACTTGTCAGGAGATTTAAATTCTTGGAAGCAGCTTTGGTTGTGATAGATATAGCGGAGTCCTCACCTTGAAATCTCGGGTGTGTAGAGGAACCTCCACAGGCGGGGGTCTTCCGTGTCCCCTGGAGACTTCTACAAGGTGGCGCGAGGGAAAAAATGGAGCGGACCCCCCAGAAGACGGAAAATCCGCAGCTTTAGCACGGGGGCAGGATCACCAATCCGAAGACCTCAGGGAGGGTCCAGCGCTGGTGGGGGGAGGGGGAGGGATTAATAACCGCTCTGACCACGCCCCCTCCCGCATCGGTCATCTTATTACCTTGCGTGTAGTCGCAGGAGTGGGTAGATGAGCTGATCCTTAAAGAGGCGCGAAAACTTTGTAAGTCCGGTACACAAGGACACAGCGCTGTCTGCAAAACAGGACACAAAGGCTCAGATACAGGCTCCGCCCTCTCCAGCATGAGTGTCACACACAAGATTGCATGGTCAGATACCAGCTCGCCCTCTCACAGCAGAGTGTCACACACATGATACAAAGGTTCAGAAAAAGCTCCGCTTCTCACAGCAGGTGTCACACACAAGAGCATTGGTCTTCAGATACAGCTCCGCCCTCAACAGCTGAGTGTCACACACAAAGATGAATTGGTTCAGATACAAGCTCCGCCCTCTCCAGCATGAGTGTCACAACATGATACAAGGTCAGATTAAAGCTCCGCCCCTCACAGCATGGTGTCACAACACAGATGAATTGGTTAGATACAAGCTCCGCCCTCCAGCAGGAGTGTAACACAAGATCATTGGTCAGATACAAGCTCGCCTTCTCACAGCAGAGTTGTCACACACAAGTACGGAGGTTCAGATACAGTTTCGCCCTCTCACAGCATGAGTGCAACAACGATACAGTGGTTCAGATACAAGCCTCCCGCCCTCTCACAGCATGGTTCCGGCACTGGATGAGAGACTGTAATATATGCCTTCTATCTCCTTCCATCACATCATGAGTTGTCCTGCTAGGCAGAGAGAGATTGGAATATATCCCCATAATCCCATTCCTCACTCCCAGATGGCCAGTACACATGCCGTAAATGTGACATGGGGACCTCTCAGGATCCAAATGTCATTCTAATGGAAAACCATAGTCAAGAGAGGGGGAGGGAGGTGCGGCCTGCTGTATATTCTTCAGTGGTGGAGGGACAAGTTACACTCTTTTCAACTTTAGTGTACGTTATGTGAGTGAGGGGAAGGAGGAGGAGGAGGAGGGATCAGTACAGTCTCTTGGCCTAAACCTTTGGTGACAAGTAATCTGTGTGAGAGGGGGAGGGGAGGAGAGGAGGGATCAGGTCACAGTCTCTCTGCCTAAACCTATGTGTGACACTAATGCTGTGAGAGGGGAGGAGGAAGGGGATGATCAGGTCACAGTCTTCTGCCGACTTAACCTATGTGTGACACTAATGCTGGGAGAGGGAGAGGAAGAGGAGGGACAGGTCACAGTCTCCTGCCTTAACCATGTTGGACACTAATGCTGTGAGAGGGGAAAAAGGGAGGAGGGATCAGGTCACAGTCTCTCTGCCTAAACCTATGTGTGACACTAAGCTGTGAGAGGGGAAGGAGGAGGAGGGATCAGGTCACAGTCTCTCTGCCTAATACCTATGGTGTGACCATTTAATGCTGGCGAGGGGAAGGAGGAGCGGTAGGTCACAGTCTCTCTGACTTACCTATGTGTGAATAATGCTGTGAGAGGGAGAGGAAGAGGAGGGATCAGGTCACAGTCTATCTGCCTAAACCTAGTTGTGACATAATGCTGTGGAGGGAGAGGGGAGAGGAGGGATCAGGTCACAGTCTCTCTGCCTTAACTATGTGTGACACTAATGCTGTGAGAGGGAGAGGAGGGGGGGGATCAGGTCCAAGTCCCCTGCCTTAACCTATGGTGACACTAATGCGTTGTGAGAGGGAAAAGGAGGAGGAGGGATCAGGTCACAGTCTCTCTGCCTAAACGTGTGTGGACACTAATGCTGTGAGAGGGGAAGGAGGAGGAGGGGATCAGGTCACGTCTCTCTGCCTATAACCTTGTGTGACACTAATTGCTGTGAGAGGGGAAAGGAGGGGATCATGGTCCACAGTCTCTCTTGCTAACCTATGTGTGACACCAATGCTTGATCGATGGGGAAGAAGGGAGGAGGGATCAGGATCACATCCTCTCGCCTAACCTATGTGTTGACACTAATGCTGTGATAGAGGAGAGAGGGAACAGTTCACAGTCTCTCTGAGTGCCTTAACCTATGTGTTGACACTAATGCTGTGAGAGGGGCTGAAGGGAGGATGGCACAAGTCTCTCTTCTTAACCTATGTGTGACACTACGCTGTGAGAGGGGAAGAAGCGGATTATATTAAGTTTTATTTAATTAGCTATACCTTATGGCTAGATGGGTGGACACTGTGTTTCCCAGAATCCACTTACCTTGTGGGGGGTAGGTGACATAGGATTCGGTAGGGAGCTGCCAGGCCTCTTCAAACCACTCAGCTCCCGCCCGTGGGCAATGTCGCTGCCAAAGGAAAGAGAAAAAGGAAGGCGGCTGTAAAGCCCAACAGCCCTCCTCACATCCAAAGCTGCAAGTTTACACTGAATGTAACTAAAACATCTCACGGATGAGGATTTGTTAAATGCATCTGGTATGAACACATCGGCAGCACAGATCTCTCCATTGTCCCAGTGCTTCTGTTACAATGTATCAGCGCAGGAAATAGAGAGGAGTCTGTTAAATAGAAGCAAAAGTTTGTACAGAGATCGATCTCACCATTTACTATCAGGAGTTTACCCATCGGAACCAGGACCAGAACCGCCGAGCTGTCACCACACAGCGGGTGCGAGTACCGGAGCTTATACACCCCCCCAGCGCTGCTCCGCCAGCCCCCCGGCATAGAGGAGGGGGGAGTCCTCACACCCTGCAAGGAGACATACACATTATTATACCCCAGAGCTGCACTCACTATTCTGCTGCTGGTGCAGTCACTGTGTACATACATGGAATTACCTTACATTTCTGATCCTGAGTTACAACCGTATTATACCCCAGAGCTGCACTCACTATTCTGCTGCTGTGCAGTCATGTGTACATACATGACATTTACTTATCCTGTACTGATCCTGCTGAGTTTTACATCCTGTATTATTACCCCAGAGCTGCACTACTATTCGCTGTGGTGCAGTCACTGTCTGTACATTACAGACATACTTATCCTGTTAATGGATCCTGAGTTACATGCCTGTATATTACTCCAGAGCTGTATGTACTCCTATTCTTCTGCTGGGACAGTCACGTGTACATACATTACTATCCTGTATGATCCTGATTACATCCTGGATTATACTCCAGAAGCTGCACTCACTATTCTGCTTTGTGCAGTACTGTACATACATGACATTACTTATCCCTGTACTGATCCTGAGTTACATCCCGTATATACTCCGAGCTGTACTCATATTATGCTGCTGGTGCAGTCACTGTGTACTTAACAGACATTACTTATCCTGCTTACTGATCCTGAGTTACATCCTGATTAACCCCAGAGCTGCACTCTCCACTATTCTGCGGCTGGTGCAAGGCACTGTGTACATACATGACATACTGATCCTGTATGATCCTGGTTACATCCTGTATTATATACAGAGGCTGCCACTCACTATTCTGCTGCTGGTGCAGTCACTGTGGTACATACATGACTTAATTGATCTGTACTGATCCTGAGTTCCATCCTGTTATTAGTACCCAGGCTGCACTCACTATTTGTGCTGGTGCAGCACTGTGTACATACATGACATTTACTTACCTTACTGGATCTGAGTACATCCGGTATTGATAGACTCGCAGTACTGCACTCACGCTATTCATGGCTGCTGGGCTGACAGTCACTGTATATACATTGAATACTTATCCTGTACTGATCCTGAGTTTACCTCCGGTATTATATCCAGAGCTGTACTCACTATTCTGTGTGGTGCAGTCACTGGGTAATACATGACATTACTATCCAGTGTACTGGATCCTGAGTTACATCCTGTCTTAGTACCACAGAGCTGCACTCACTCATTCTGGCTGCTGGTGATCTCACGGTAACTATACATGGAACAGTACTTATCGTACTGATCTCATGAGTTACATCCTGTATTTACTCCAGACGCTGCAGCTCACACTATTCTGCTGACTGAGTGCAGTCACTGTGTACATAATGACATTGACTTATCCTGTACTATCCTGAGTCTACTACTCCGTATTATACTCCCAGAGCTGCACTCCATATTCTGTGTGGTGCAGTCACTGTGTACATACCTGACTTACTGATCCTGTACTGATCCTGAGTACATCCTGTATTATACCTCCAAGCGTGACACTGCACTATTCTGCTGCTGGTGCAGTCACTGTGTACTATACAGTGACATTACTTATCCTGTACTGATCCTGAGTTACACTGTATTATACCCCAGAGCGCACACACATTATGGCTGTGGTGACAGTCACGATGTACTACATGACATGCTTATCTGTACTGATCCTGAGTTACATCCATGTATTATACCCCAGAGCCTGCACTCATATCTGCTGCTGGTGAGTCACTGTGTACATACCATGACCATTATTATCTTACTGTCCTGATTACATCCTGTTATTATAACCAAAGCTGCACTCGCCTATTCTGCGTCGGTGCAGTCACTGTGAATACATGACATTAACTTATCCTTGTACTGATCCTGAGTACAGCTCTTGTTATTATCACCAGAGCGTGCACTCACTATTCTGCTGCTGGTGCAGTCCGTACATAGCCTATCCGATACACGGTACATGAACTCGAGCGCTAATCGCTTCTATCATACGTGTCTCAAAATACTCGTACTGATCTGGTGACATCGATATACTCCCAGAGCTGCACTCACTATTCTGCCTCTGGGGACAGCTCTGTGTCACTAACTACGGCACTTACCTCCTCTATGTATCAGTACTTACCATGAGTAGTGGGTAACAATCACTAGAGCCGTGTTGGCGCTTGGTTGCAGTCGGAGGAGAGGTAAAGTGCCTCCAGGTGAGTGGATTCGCGGAACTTGCTGCCGATAGGCGGCGGACCACAGTTCTTCGGAGCTGTCACCAGAAGATGGTGTCACCCAAACTTCAGACACGAAAGGCGATTCCCAACACGTGCCGTGGTTATCTCACTCGCCCCTGGGGAAGATCTGACTACTCCAAGTCACATCCCCCCGGGGCGCGCAGCCCCTCTATCTCCGTGCATGTGTAAGTCAGGCAGCAGATGGCGTGGAGGCTCCATGGGCGTGGAGGGGCGAGGCGGAGCTTCATCTGTCAATAGAACAATCAGATCCAGGATTGATTCCTAGGAGACTGAGGGATCTCATCTACCAGCAGGGGGTTCTGCCGTTCAGTGTGGTGTTTTGGGAGGAAAACTGCAATCAGAGCTAAAAGGAGACAGGAGAACATGTCTTAAAGGGGTCTTTCATCTGGGCATTTACCATTTATAAATCATTTTGCCATATGTAAACAATTTCTTCAATTGGATGTTAAAAAAAAATGTTCCTGTGTGGAGATAATTTCTCAAAATGTAGTCATACGGTCCCTAGGGAAAACCGATAGCTTCCTCGGTTACGAACAACGTCACACTCTGGCAGTGGTGGCGAGAAAGAGACAGCGTATAGACCCGCCGGACCCCCAAGGATTCAGCGATCAACCACAGGACGACTGTGCAATGTTAGTAACTCCTGGACCATTCCTTACACTAAAACTTTGTTTCTGTGTGCAATCCCTCCAGAAGAGGTGGTCGCTATCCAAGGAAGCTACTCATTTCTAAGGGACCATATGACACATTTATGAGAAATTATCTTCACACAAGGAACATTTTTTTAATAACATCCAATTGAAAGAAATGTTTATAGATGGAAGATTTATATCAAATGAATGTGAGTAGCCCAGCCGAGAGGAGAATACCCTTTAAGGAAAACCTACCACTTTGGGCAGTTTTCATGATGGAAATTAACGAGCACCGCGCAGGGTGTGAGATCAAGGGTGAGGGTCCGGAGCTGATTTTGGTTAGTGTTTTTTAAACCGCAGTATCGCGCCTGAGCTGGGCCCGGTATTTCCATTCTGAATACTGCCACTTCAAGTGGTAGGTTTACTTTAAAGGGGCTCCAGAGGGAGAAGAGACTGGACGGGGAATTATCTGGGGATTATGTACGTGTGGTCAAGCGGAGGCAATTACTGCTGGGGATCGTAGTATGGACTTGTGACACAAACTTCCAGAGGGGAAGCAGACTGAAGTATATGTTTCTGGGGACTAGTTCAAGGGCTAGAGATGATGATGACTACACCATATGGTGACCAAAAGGGAAAAAACGTCCAAGGAGCTAATGGAGACTATTATAGCTTCCAGAGGGGAAGGAGACCTATTTCAGAACTTTTTCGATTTCATGGGCGCGAGGTGAGACTTATGGCTTGCCCGATAGGGAGGAGAGATTGTGAAGCTGATATGATCGATTGGCTCCAGATGGGGGACCCAGGACTCAGATACAGGCTCCGCCCTCTCACAGCATGAGTGTCACACACAAGGTACAAAGGCTCAGATACAAATACTAATGCTGTGAGAGGGGGAGGAAGGGGGGAGATCAGGTCACAGTCTCTCTGCCTTAACCTATGTGTGACACTAATGCTGTGAGAGGGGAAGGAGGAGGAGGGATCAGGTCACAGTCTCTCTGCCTTAACCTATGTGTGACACTAATGCTGTGAGAGGGGGACTAATGCTGTGAGAGGGGAAGGAGGGATCAGGTCACAGTCTCTCTGACTTAACCTATGTGTGAGACTAATGCTGTGAGAGGGGAAGGAGGAGGAGGGATCAGGCTGCAGTCTCTCTGCCTTAACCCATTTGTGACACTAATGCTGTGAGAGGGGAAGGAGGAGGAGGGATCAGGTCACAGTCTCTCTGCCTTAATCTATGTGTGATACTAATGCTGTGAGAGGGGAGGGATTATATTACAGTTTATTTGCTACGACTCTATGGGGGTGGACGCTGTGTTGTTCCCCCAGAATCCACTTACCTTGTGGTGGGTAGGTGACATAGGATTCGGTAGGGAGCTGCAGCCTCTTCACACACTTCAGCTCCCGCCCGAGGGTCAATGTAGCTGCAAAGGAAAGAGAAGGCGGCTGTAAAGCACAACGGCCTCTACTCACATCCAAAGCTGCAAGGTTTGCACTGAATGTAAACTAAAACATCTCACTGCTGAGGATTTGTTACAATTGTATCTGGTATGAACACATCGGCAGCACAGATCTCTCCACTGTCCCAGTGCTTCTGTTACAATGTATCAGCGCAGGAAATAGAGAGGACATGACATTACTTATCCTGTACTGATCCTGAGTTACATCCTGTATTATACTCCAGAGCTGCACTCACTATCTGCTGCTGGTGCAGTCACTGTGTACATACATAACATTACTTATCCTGTACTGATCCTGAGTTACATCCTGTATTATACTCCAGAGCTGCACTCACTATTCTGCCTCCTGGTGGCAGCTCTGTGTCACTACACTGGCACTTACCTCCTCTATGTATCCAGTCTCTACCATGAGTAGATGGGTAACAATCACTAGAGCGTCGTTGGCGCTGGTGCAGTCGGAGGATGGGCAGGCGGGGACCCCGCAGGGAGACCGTGGGCAGGCGGGGACCCCGCAGGGAGACCGTGGGCAGGCGGGGACCCCGCAGGGAGACCGTGGGCAGGCGGGGACCCCGCAGGGAGACCCTGGGCAGGCGGGGACCCCGCAGGGAGACCGTGGGCAGGCGGGGACCCCGCAAATTGCAGCCAGTGTTATTTATTGCCCCTGCAGAGATGTGTAATCAGACCTTTCTGTGTGTATGTGTAGTAGCAGCAGGACTGTGAGTCATGGATTCATATTCCAGGATTGCAGTGGGGGCGTGTCCTCACACTGCTGTGCTCACTGCTACTTGCGTTGAATTACTTCCCATTCAGAAGCTTTCACTCTAAGGGGATGGCTTGTGTTGAGTAGTTCAGAGCACAGCAGTGTGAGGACACGCCCCCAGTACAATCCTGGAATATAAATATGACCGGTCAGTGACCTCTCCATAGCATGTGACCCACTATGACCGGCCAGTGACCTCTCCAAAGCATGTGACCCAATATGACCGGTCAGTGACCTCTCCAAAACATGTGACCCAATATAACCGATCAGTGACCTCTCCACAGCATGTGACCCACTATGACCGGCCAGTGACCTCAGGATTCCTGGAAACCCCCTTTAAGTGCCGATGACTCCCTACAATTCGGGGTCAGACCTGGGGGTTACCCACGCTAAGGACCGCCCCTCTATTAGACACAACCTACTGCTAGTTGTCACTCCACCTGAAGGGTTATTCCAGTAACCTTAAAGGGATCCTTTAACTCCCAGCCCCCTCGGGTAGGGGATGAAATGTCCTTTCTGGAATTCCCTTTGATGTGAAATATCACCCGTTTACCTGTCAAAAATCTCCTACAAAGTCAGAGAAGAGTCATATTTATCTGAGATGAGTCAAGCTTAGAGGCTGCATTGGAAGTGTCACTTCAGACTTTCCGATCTTCGGTTCTATAGCACCTGGAGAAGCTGCTGGTGTCATATTAAAGATAAGAATCTCAATTTTCAGATCGCTCGTGGTTCTGTAAGCTACAGAAATGGAAATATAGGCAGGTAGGTGGGAACTGGATCTTTATCTGCAGCTCACAAGCCTGATGTCTTCTGACAGATGAGATTCTTATCTTTAATATGACACTACTACCAGTTGTCTAGCTGCTATAAAACAGAAGACTGGAGGGTCCGAAGTGACACTTCCACCGAAGCCTCTAAACTTGACTCCTCTCCGGTACAATCTGACTCTTCTCTGCTCATGGTCACATGACTTTAGTGGAGATTTTTGATGACATTTTTGACTGGTGAGATCTGACAAAAGAGGGAATTGTAGAAAGGACATTTCACCCTCTACCTGAGGGGCTGGTTGTATATTGGGTAAAATCTGATGACGGGTTCCCTTTAAGCGCTCCCCTGTCCGGTAGATTGGGGGGGATAACCCTTCCTGCTCTTCTGGCAGTCCCAGCAGTAATGCCCTGATGCTACATGTCATGTTGTGACCGAGGACTATACCCTGTGCTCTCCCCCTGCAGCTGACCGGGCAGCCCGTCCTGATTGGCGGCACCATGGGCACCTGCAGCTACGTCCTGACCGGCACCGAGCAAGGAATGACCGAGACGTTCGGGACCACCTGTCACGGAGCGGTGAGTAGCCCCTCATAGCCCCCCCCATGGGGAGAAGAAGGGGGGACCCCGACCTCCCTGACCTCCTGGTTCTGTCCCGCAGGGTCGGGCGCTGTCCAGAGCCAAATCCAGACGCAACCTGGACTTCCAAGACGTCCTGGATAAACTGGCGGACATGGGCATAGCCATCCGGGTGGCCTCCCCCAAACTGGTCATGGAAGAGGTGAGTGGTCTCCAGCCTGTGGCTCTCTGCTACAGACAGTCACACAGGGAAACCATCAGCAGGTGGGACCCTACAGGGCAACCATGGGCAGGCGGGGGCCCCACAGGGAAACTATGGGCAGGCGGGGACCCCACAGGGAAACCATGGGCAGGTGGGACCCCACAGGGAAACCATGGGCAGGCTGGGACCCCGCAGGGAAACCATCAGCAGGTGGGACCCCACAGGGAAACAATGGGCAGGCTGGGACCCCGCAGGGAAACCATCAGCAGGTGGGACCCCACAGGGAAACCATCAGCAGGTGGGACCCCACAGGGAAACCATGGGCAGGCTGGGACCCTACAGGGAAACCATCAGCAGGTGTGACCGACCCCGCAGGGAAACCCTGGGCAGGCTGGGACGGACCCCGCAGGGAAACCCTGGGCAGGCTGGGACGGACCCCGCAGGGAAACCCTGGGCAGGCTGGGACCCCGCAGGGAAACCCTGGGCAGGCTGGGACCCCTGCTGCTACTAACTGCTTCCCTGTGTACACTGGATGACTTCCCTCGTGTCTCCCCCTCAGGCTCCTGAATCCTACAAGAACGTCACGGATGTGGTGAACACGTGTCACGACGCCGGGATCAGCAAGAAAGCCATCAAGCTCCGCCCCATAGCCGTCATCAAGGGCTGAGGAGGCGGAGCCACAGACTGGACCCCCATATACCGATACACGGATCATCCGCCCCATGCAGGCTACACACTTTGGATTCTGCTTCAATTTAACCCCTTTTATTTCTAACTTCATGTACGGACCCAGACCCGGCCCAGCGGTCGGTGACCTGGATCAGGCTCATGTGTTGCCGACTAGTGGATCTCTGCTTGCTGTCACTGAATGGAAGAGGACTGATAAAGTTATTATGACGTAACTGGTCACGTTGAGCTCAGCTGCTGGATGACGAGGAAGGGGCTTCCATTCACTGATGGCAAGCAGAGATCCTGAGATGGAAACACGGTGTTCTAGAAAGTTGCAGACCTGTTATTATATGGTAATTAAAGGGAACCTGTCAGCAGGTCTGACCATGGAGGATGTGAATGTTTCCTCACACTGCTGTGCTCTGTGCTGTCAGCAGCCAGTGTTTATATATTTTCCCTAGAGATATAATTTATATTATCAGATCTCTGTGTATGTTGTTAGTAGCTGCAGGACTGTGATATATGGATTTATATTCCAGGATTGGACTAGGGGCGTTTCCTCACACTGCAGTGCTCTGTGTTGAGCTACTTTGCAGCTTCTCCTCTGTACAATCCTGGAATTTAAATCTGTATATCACAGTCCTGCTGCTAATATCAACATACACAAAGGTCTGATTACACATCTCTCCAGGGACAATACCTAACACTCCATAGACCAGAGAGCACAGCAGTGTGAGGACACACCCCCAGTATAATCCGGGATAATTTCTGATATTCTATGGCGACGTAGACTCCTATATTACCCATAATGCCTCTGTTATTATAATCGGTAGTCGTGTATAGATGACTTCTGGGGGCGGAGCCTTCCTCCTGGACATCACCAAACTTTGTACCTTCTCCGCTTGGATGATTATTTCTTATCCGACTCATAATGGTTTACAATTTTCTTGCAGTGTCCTCTCCCTTTAAGGTATGCAGCAGCTACGCTGACCAATGCGTCACCATGGTTGCAGACTACAGACACATCCTGTGTAGTCTGATCGCTGTGCCCTTCTTTATGGTGCCTGTAGCTTATCAAGAGAAGGGGTTGGAGTGACATGTGACTGCGGGGTCTGACTACAGACAGTAGTCTGTAACCATGGATGCACAGAACTTTTTTTTTACATTTTTTTTTTCTTAGTCATAATATTAGTTGTTGCCTTCCCTTAGTTGTTATATGTCCCTGCATCTCCACAACTTGTTGGAAGGGTCCTTCGACAAAAAGCAGACCCCCAGCGATCAGCTGTGATCTGGTGAACAACCTTTAGTCTCCCTACAGCACTCCCGCAGGAGAAGTGAGGTATTACACGGCAGCATCCATTGACTCCAAGGTCCTCCATAGCAGATGTTCCATATATGGAACGAAAGACACGAGTGTCTATGAACCTGATTTATTAATTTTTTTTTTTTTCTAAGCAGGCCCGCCCCTTTAAATATTGGTACAGATAGAGGACCGCAGTTGGGGGAGGAGGGGCGGAGTCTCTGCAGATGGTTTCCCCTCTCGCCTGTGATGTAATCCTGAGACGCATCAGGATCCTGTACAGTCTCCTACCCCAATTGCTGCAGTGATTTTTGTTTAAAGGGGATGTTTTTGTGCCAATAAAAATGCACTATGTGCAAAAAAAAACTGTGTGTTTTTCGTTATGACCGCTGCAAAAATCAGATTTTCTTGCAAAAAAAAAAATGCATTAATCTCAATAACATGATAATATTCTGCCTGTAGTCACCACTAGGGGAAGCTCCAGAGCTTTATGTACACTGCTGCTCCTCCTTTCAGCTCTGAGTGACAGCAGTCGTATCCAATCATAATAGATAGCTACAGCTGTTACTCAGAGCAGTGAAGAGAAGCTGTGGAGGAGCTCATTGCAGAGAGCCCATAGCACAGCAGTGTGAGGACACGCCCCCAATACTCCAGCTATAATCCAACTTTTCTTGAGGTTACACAGAACCAGGAAAAGCTGGGTTATTACACACTAATAATCTCTGTTTTTATGGGCCGTGGGTAAGAGCGAGGAGTAGAACCCTGAGATATATTGTCGGCACACGACAGGTCCCCGAGACTCCAGCTCTAGGATCCCTTGAAGATGTTTGATGTATCCTATGGCCGCTCGTAGAGTCTCCACTTTGCTCAGCCGTCTCTCCTCCAGATCCGGGGGCCGGTGTCGTCAGAGTCTGGTGTAGCCCTCGTTGACACATGGAACGCACCGTCTCTCCCTCTCGTTCCTCTTCTGGATGAAGGTCGGCTCCGTGGAGTAGTCACAGAGTTCCAAGTGGCTTCGGAGCGGCAAGTAGGACAAATGAACGGAGTATGGACTGTCCCAGTACAAGTCCAAGAGGAAGGAGACCCCGTAGTGACGGGTCGTGGTGGTCTACAGTGATACCCCATGGTGTGGTCATTGAATGGAATGAGGTTCTGTTGAAGAACATGTCCTGCTCACTGCTGTTCATGATGGCAGTGATCAATAAGATCTTCAGAGGAGAGAGGACAACCTTGTAGAGGGGAGGGATCACCTATGGGGTCAATGTAAGGAGAGGAGCTCATACAGTGGAGAACATCTACAAGGTGTGAGGAACCAAGTAGACAACACCTCCGGCCCATCTTCAGAACTTTTTCTTCAGCTTACGTTCTGTCTCTGACAACTAAGTGCACAACTTCTCTTTCATGATCTTCACATTGGGATCTGTAGGTGTAGGTCCTGTGTTGGTCAACTTTTATCTTCTGTTCTTGGTCAGCTTGGGCTGTTCTTGGTCAGCTTGGTCTGTTCTTGGTCAGCTAGTTTTGGTCAGCTTGGTCTGTTCTCGGTCTGTTCTTGGTCAGCTTGGTCTGTTCCCGGTAGCTGGCTTGGGTCTTGTTCTCGGTCGGCTTGTCGTTCTGAGTCAGCTAGTCTTGGTCAGCTTGGTCTGTTCTCGGTCAGCTAGTCTTGGTCAGTTTGGTCTGTTCTCTGTCAGCAAGTCTCGGTCAGTTTGGTCTGTTCTCTGTCAGCAAGTCTCGGTCAGCTAGGTCTGTTCTCTGTCAGCAAGTCTCGGTCAGTAGTCGTTCTCTGTCAGCAAGTCTCGGTCAGCTAGGTTGTTCTTTGGTCAGTAGTCTCGGTCAGCTAGGTCTGTTCTTTGTCAGCTAGTTCGGCTTCAGCTGGTTGTCTTGGTCAGCTAGTCTCGGTAGCTAGGTCTGTTTTGGTCAGTCGTTCGGTCAGCTAGGTCTGTTCTTTGTCAGCAAGTCTCGGTCAGCTAGGTCTGTTCTCTGTCAGCAAGTCTCGGTCAGCTAGGTCTGTTCTTGGTCAGCAAGTCTCGGTCAGCTAGGTCTGTTCTTGGTCAGCAAGTCTCGTCTCGGTCAGCTAGGTCTGTTCTTTGTCAGCTAGTCTCGGTCAGCTTGGTCTGTTCTTTGTCAGCTAGTCTCGGTCAGCTAGGTCTGTTCTTTGTCAGCTAGTCTCGGGCAGCTTGGTCTGTACTTTGTCAGCAAGTCTCGGTCAGCATGGTCTGTTCTTGGTCAGCTAGTCTTGGTCAGCTAGTCTCGGTCGCTTGGTTGTTCTTGTCAGCTGTCTCGAGTGCTGTTGTTCTTGGTAGTAGCTCGGTCAGCTTGGTCTGTTCTTGGTCAGCTAGTCTCGGTCAGCTTGGTCTGTTCTTGGTCAGCTGGTCTCGGTCAGCTTGGTCTGTTCTTGGTCAGCTGGTCTCGGTCAGCTTGGTCTGTTCTTGGTTAGCTGGTCTCGGTCTGCTTGGTCTGGTCTCGGTCAGCTAGTCTCGGTCAGCTTGGTCTGTTCTCGGTCAGCTGGGTCTGTTCTCGGTCAGCTGGGTCTGTTCTCGGTCAGCTGGGTCTGTTCTCGGTCAGCTGGGTCTGTTCTCGGTCAGCTTGGTCTGTTCTCGGTCAGCTTGGTCTGTTCTCGGTCAGCTTGGTCTGTTCTCGGTCTGTTTTTGGTCAGCTAGTTTCATAAGCCTCCATACTTGATCCCACCCTGGCCAGCTATGTAGACCACCTCCATGTCCCAATCTTCACGTTGGTTCCTCTCTTATCTAGGTTTACCACATCTAACTCTTTTTTTCCTTCATGGTGGTTTCCAGTCTTTGCCAACTAAGTGGACAACTCCTCTGAGTGTTTCTTCACGTTTGATCCTATGTTGTCCACATCTACAGGCTTTTCATTGTGGTGGTTCCTCTTCCAAACAACTTTTTGGACAATTTCTTTATGGCTTACTGCCTTGGACATCTAAGGTAACGTCATCTATTTCTTTCCTTCACACTACGTTCTTCTTAGGCCCGTGAGGTCTACAAATTTCCCTTTGGCAAAGAATGTAGGATCCCACCAAGTTTCCATCCCCGGAGTTCTTCCTCTAAAGATGGAACATGACCCAAAACTATGTGCCAACCCTACAACCCTTCCCGGCCAATAAGGTGGGAAGACCTAAAGTTCTTCGTCATTGAAGTGGAGATTCCCAAAAGAGCTGTGTATCTGATCCCGTCCCGCGTGATACCGTCTGCTGAGCTGTGTATCTGATCCCTCCGTTGGTACCGTTGTGAGCTGTGTATCGATCCCGTCCGTGTGATACGTTCTGCTGAGTGTGATTGATCCCGTCCCGTGTGGATACGTCTGCTGAGCTGTGTATCTGATCCACGTCCCGTGTGATACAGTCTTGCTGAGCTGTGTATCTGATCCCGTCCGTGTGATACGTCTGCTGAGTGTGTATCTGATCCGTCCGTGTGGTGAACGTCTGCTGAGCTGTGTATCTGATCCCGTCCCGTGTGATACCGTCTGCTGAGCTGTGTATCTGATCCCGTCCCGTGTGATACCGTCTGCTGAGCTGTGTATCTGATCCCGTCCCGTGTGATACCGTTTCTGCTGAGCTGTGTCTTGATCCGTACGTGTGATACCGTCTGTGAGCTGTGTATCTGATCCCGTCCGTGTGTGTACCGTTGCTGAGCTGTGTATCTGATCCCGTCCCGTGTGATACAGTCTGCTGAGCTGTGTATCTAATCCTATCCTGTGTGATACTGCCTGCTGAGAACGGGACGGGATCAGATACACAGCTCAGCAGGCAGTATCACACAGGATAGGATTAGATACGCAGCTCAGCAGGCTGTATCACACGGGACGGGATCAGATACACAGCTCAGCAGGCAGTACCACACAGGATGGGATTAGATACACAGCTCAGCAGACGGTATCACACAGGATGGGATTAGATACACAGCTCAGCAGGCAGTATCACACAGAATAGGATTAGATACGCAGCTCAGCAGACGATATCACACGGGACGGGATCAGATACACAGGTCAGCAGACGGTATCACATGGGACGGGATTAGATACACAGCTCAGCAGACGGTATCACACGGGACGGGATCAGATACAGCAGACGCTGTGTATCTAATCCCATCTTGTGTGATATTGCCTGCTGAGTGTGTATCTAATCCATCCTGTGGATACGTCTGCTGAGCTGGTATCCAATCCCATCCTGTGGTGATCCGTCTCTGAGCTGTGTATCTAATCCATCCTGGTGATACCATTTGTGAGATGTGTATCTAATCCCATCCTGTGGTTGTATACGTTGCTGAGCTGTGTATTCTAATCCCATCTGGTTGGTACTGCTGCTGAGGGCTGTTTGTATCTAATTCCATACTGTGTGATATGCTTGCTGAGCGTGTTGTATCTAATCCCATCCGTGTGATACGTCTGCTGAGCTGTGTATCTAATCCCATCCTGTGTGATACCGTCTGCTGTGAGCTGTGTATCTAACCATCCTGTGTGATAACGTCTGCTGAGCTGTGATACTAATTCCATCCGTGTGATACCGTCTGCTGAGCTGGTGTATCTAATCCCATCCGTGTGATAGTTGCTGAGCGTGTTCTAATCACATAGCGTGTGTGATACTGTCTGCTGAGCTGTATCTAATCCCATCCGTGTGATACCGTCTGTGAGCTGTGTATCTAATCCCATCCTGTGTGGTACCGGTTGCTGAGTTGTGTATACTACCCATCCTGTGTGGGTCAGTCTGCTGAGCTGTGTATCTAATCCCATCCGTGGGTACCGCCTGCAGAGCGTGTTATCTAATTCCCATCTGTGTGGTACCGTTGCTGAGCTGTGTATCTAATCCATCGCGAGGTAAGTCTGCTGAGCTGTGTATCTAATCCCTCCTGTGTGGTACCGTCTGCTGAGCTGGTATCTAACCCATCCTGTGTGTACCGTCTGCTGTAGCTGTGTATCTAATCTCATCCTGTGTGAACGTCTGCTGAGCTGGTGTATCTACTCCTATCCTGTGTGTGCTGAATCTGACTGACTGAACTGTGTAATCTAATCATCCTGTGTGATACTGTCTGTGAGCGGTGTATCTAATACCAATCCTGTGTGATACTGTGCTGAGCGGGTGTATCTATCCTATCCTGTTGTGATACTGGCTGCTGAGCTGTTGTATCTAATCCTATCGTGTGATTACTGCTGCTGAGTGTGATCTAATCCTATTGTGTGGATACGCCTTGAGCTGTGTATCTAATCCTCATCCTGTGTGATATGTACTGATGAACTGTGTATCTAATCCTATCCTTGTGGATACTGACTCTGAGCTGTGTATCATCCCTCTTGTGTGTACTCGTCTGCTGAGCTGTGTATCTAATCATCCTGTGTGATAGTCTGCTGAGCGGTGTATCTAATCCATCCTGTGTGATACTGCTGCTGAGGGTGTATTAATCCTATCCTTTTGTGATACTGCTGATGAGTGTGTATCTAATCCTATCCTGTGTGATACTGCCTGCTGAGCTGTGTATCTAAATCCCATTTGTGTGATACTGTTGCTGAGAGGTGTATCTAATCCCATCCTGTGTGATACTGCCTGCTGAGCTGTGTATCTAATCCTATCCTGTGGTGATACTGTCTGCTGAGTGTGTATCTAATCCTCTCCTGTGTGATACTGCCTGCTGACGTCTGTGTATCTAATCCCATCCTGTGTGTACCGTCTGCTGAGCTGTGTATCTAATCCATCCGGGGTGATTATGACTGCTGAGCTGTGTATCTAATCCCATCATGTGGTGATTACTGCTGATTGAGTAGTGTATCTAAATCCTCTCCTGTGTTGTACTGCTGCTGAGAGTGGATCTAATACATGTCACCCCCTGTTGTCGACGACAAATGTTGTCTTGCCTGGGCGTCCGCTCACTCATAATCCTATATCCTCTTTTTCTCTCTTTCTGTCAGTTCGATACCCCCGATGCTCTGTCTCGAGCATGGTATATCAATTTCCCATTCATCCCTGTCGGTACCACGGTTTTTCTGCTCGAGATGGATATCTAATCCCATCCTGTGTGATACTTCACGCTGACCCCCGACTGTGTATATCCACCAATCTCTGTTCGCATTTACTCATGCTGTAACGCCCCTGTATCTCATCCCCTCTCAGTGTGATCAATGTCCTTCCTCCCCCGCAGAGATGTCTGTTCTAATACCATCCCCCCCGTGCCTTGATACTGCCTCGCTGATGCTGTGCTATCTATTATACCACTGCTGTGTAGCGTTCTGCTTTGCACGCTGGTTGGATCTAATCTATCCTCGGTGCATTACTGCTCCATGTTTCTGAGCCTGTCTGTGCACCCTCCTAACCCCTACTCATGTGTTCGACGACCTGCATGCTGAGTCCCCATGTCGCGTATCTAACCCCCCTCCAAAATACATTTTTGGTCCCTGATACACGTCCCCACCTCGCTGACGCGCTCGTTTGTCATCTAATCCCCATCCTGTTCGTGATGACCCGTCCCTCGATGATGGTGGCATCTAACTATTACATCCTCCGCGTGACCTACTGTGTCTCTGTGCCCCCAGCCCAATGGTATGCTAATCCTACTCTCCCGTTGGTCTGATATGCCCTGCTTGCCCCACGTGGGTTACTATTAATCCTAACCCCTGTGTGTTATAATGACCTTGACCCGCTGGTCGCTTATCCCACTTAACTTTTCGATCCCCTCCCCTTGTGTGTCTGTTTATCCGTCTGACGGCGGTTGCGTATCGAACTCCCCATACTTCTTTATTTGATACTGAGATGCTATATCCAAGCTCGACTATTATTTAGAGACTAGTATCCAGTGAGAACAGGTCTGCACCAGCCCGGCATAGGATGTATCCAACGATATTGTCCTTGATACGTACCGCTTAATACACCCTCAAGGATCTGGGGACCCATCCATGTAACACCAGCCCCCCCCCTTCCCCCCTGGTAACAGTGGACGATGACATGGTATAGCAGCAAAGCCGCCGTTCACCCCAAACCATGCCCCGTATTCCAACCCAGCCATGGTTCGCCACCCCCACCTCGTGACTTTCCGGCGCTTGCGTGATTGGTTCGTTTTCGCCCTTTCGACGTCACTTCCGTGTCGCCACCTATTGGGGGCGACGAGCCAATTTACAAGAGTTGAACGGACCGGCGAAAGGACAAGAATCGAGAATGGCAACCGACGACTGGAGCAGGAATGTTGGGTGACCGCGTCCGTGCATTTGCCTAACGGACGCCAACCGGTGGCTGTTACACAGGCGGCGCATGTATTTGAGTTCCCCGGGGCATCCACCCCCCCCTCTCTCTGATTACGCTCCTACTTTACGTCTGCGAGGGGGCCGGCATTACTAGGGGTATCGCTCTAATAGTGATTACACAGTCCCAGCATGCATTTGACCTGCCTCACTGACTGATGCTCTGTATAACCCTGCCAAGTTCAGCGTGCCCCAGTTTTTAACAAAATTTAACCTACCCCATCATTACCATCATAACCAATGTGGATTATCATATCCGTCACTGATTGAATCAGGCCCTCGTTCCCCCTTATCAATAGCGTGTCTACCCATCCTAACCACATAACTGTACTGTTATTAGATCCAGAGCTGCACTCACCTATCCCACCGATTGGGTTTGATGCAGTCAATCCGTGCCGTACTATTTTACATGACACAGATTATCCGTATGAGTTCAGCACGTACATCCTGTAATACTACCAGAGCCGGCACTGACACTATCTGCTGCTGGTGCTCCACCGTCACTGTGATTCATCCTCTCTTACCCATGACATTCATATCGTATCCCTTTACTGATCTCCTGGTTATCACTGATGATTATTACCTCCCATGAGCTGCCCCCTCAATATTCTGCTTTGCGGTGTGGCCAGTCACCCTGTCCTGTACATAATATTGACCCACTTCACTATCACTGCCTACTCGACTCCTGACCGTTACATCCTTGTTTATTTACTTAATCCAGAGCTCGACATCACTATTATGTGCTCCGGTTGCATTTGTTCACTGCTGTACTACCACTGACATTACTTATTCCCCCTGTTTACTTTTGATTCTCTGAGTCATCCCTGTATTATCCCCCAGCAGTGACTACTTCATTCTGCTGCTGTTCGTGCAGTCACGTGTACATACACTGACTATACTTCGTCTGTACTGGTCTCTTAGTATCAACTCCTTATTATACTCCCAGAGCTGAGCTTGCACTAATCAGCTGCTCGGTGTGCATGTCCACTGTGTACATACATGACATTACTTATCCTGTACTGATCCTGAGTAATCATCCTGTATTATACCAGAGCTGCACTCACCTATTCTCCTGGTGCGTGCAGTCACTGCTTGTACATACATGACATTACTTATCCTGTACTGATCCCTTGAGTTACATCCTCCTGTTATATACTACCCAGAGTCTCGCCACTCACTATCTTTGCTGCTGGTGCGATCACTGTTGTACCATACATGACCATTATTATCCTGTACTGATCCTGAGTTACATCCTTCGTATTATACTCCAGAGCTGCACTCACTTTCTGCGCTGGTGCAGTCACTGTGTACATACTCTGACAATTATTATCTGTAACTGATCACTGAGTACATCCTGTATATTATACCCCGAGCTGCACTCACTATTCTGCTGTGGTGCAGTCACGGTTGTAAACACTTACTCGATGACTTACTTATCCGTTAACTGATTCCTGATGTTACACATCCTGTAGTTACATACTCGAGCTGCACTCACTATTCTGCTGGGTTGTGCAGTTCACCTGGTACACACATGCACACCTCACTATTCTCCTGTACTGATCCTGGTACATCCCACCCGTATTAACTACCCAGACCTGCACCTTCCACTAATTCTTCTGCTGCTGGTGGAGTGAACTCGTGGAAACATACATGACTCTACTTATACGCGGTACTGCTCCGTGAGGTACATCCGTATTATACCCAGAAGCTGCACTCACTATCTGCCGTGCTGGCTGTGTCACTTGTCACTGTGTACATAACATCGACCATTTACTTATCGTACTGATGCCCTGAGTCATCACAACTTCCTGTATTATTACCCGAAACCCGGCTAGCTGATACTTCATACTTCTGCCCCCTCGTCATTGTGTGCAGTCCCCCTTTCCCCTTTCCTGTTCTACTGGCTCATCACTACATGACATTACTCATCTGTACCCCCTGATTACTTGATGTTACATAATTGTGTATTATAATCCAGAGCTCCGCACTCCCTATCTGAGCCCGGTCGCCAGTCACCTGTGTACAGACTATGACCAAAATGTAAATCTGATCCAGGTTCTTGTTTTATGATCCTGAGTTTGTACATCCCTGTTTAGAATACCCTCAAGCCCAGAGCTGAAACTCACCATTCTGCTGCTGGTGCCCCCAAGCACGGTGCCTACCCACTTAATGACATTACTTACCTGTAATTGAATCATCGACTTCTTTCTTCCCTCAACAGCCGTATATACCAAGCAGCCGGACTCACTATGCATTGATGCTGGTGGCCAGTCACCCCTGTGGACCCCCATAAATGCCATGTTAATCAGCGGTACTGATCTCTGCGTTACTATCCATGATTAGACCCCCACGAGACCTGCACGAACTATTTCGGCTGCGGGTGCAGTCATGCGGTACACATGACATTACTTAACTCCTGGTACCTGATCATGAGTTACACTCCTGGATCCTATACTAACAGACGCTGAACTTAACGAATTCTGCTGCTGCGTTTGCAAGTCACTGTTCCCTCCCCCCCTGTACCTTAAACTCGGATAATTCAATTTCATGTACTTGATCCTTGCAGTTTTCTGTTTTTACATTATGTATTTATACCCAGAGCTGACACCACCCCTCACCAAATTCTGTTCTCGGTTGTGGGCCAATGAGTCTCACGTTCTGTACATACATGACATTATTACCCTCTTTTCTGTACCCACTGATATATGATGTCCCACCTACCCTGTATATAACTTCATTGATTGGCCTGCACTCCAACAATATGCGCTGGTGTCACGTCACTTGCTGTGTACAACATGAAGTACTTATCCCTCTGTACTGATGCCTGAGCTTACATCCCTGAATATTATTACCCAGTAGCTGGCACCTAGTACTTTTCTGCTGACGTCGGTTCACGTCATCCCCCTGTACAGTCAATGCTGTACAGACACCTAACCACCCTTACTTATTATTCCCCTGTACTGACTCCCCTGAGTTCACATCCTGTATCCCTTTATTACCCCCCGAGCCCTGCATTTAGTCCACACTATTTCGTTGCCCCTGTCTGCACCCGTCACTTTGGTCCCTGTACCATACATGGACCACGTTTTACTTATCCTCTTGTATTGATCCTGAGGTACATCCTGATTATCTCCATGTTACTGCTACTCACTATTCTGCTGCTGGTGCGCAGCACATGCCCCCTCCGACTACCACTCACATGACCTTACCTTATCCTGTTAATGATCCTGAGTTCCACATCCACTGTATCTAGCACCCCAGAGCTGCATCAACTTTCCCCTTTGTCACTTATGCTGCTCGGTGCAGTCACTGTTGACCATCACATGAAATTACTTATCCACTGTCATTGATCCTGAGTCTACATCCTGATCTACTACGCCAGAGCTTCACTCACTATTCTGATGCCTGTGTTTTTGTCAAGTCATCGTGTACTAGACATGACATTACTTATCTTCCGTAAATGAATTCCTGAGTTCCCTCTTACTGTATTAATTACCCCAGCTTCACCGACCCGCCTGACACTCACTATTTCTGCCGCGCGTGTGCCGTTCACTGTGTACCTACTACTGGACATACTTATCCCTTGTACTCGATCATGAGTTACGTCGTATTTATAACCCCAGAGCTGCCCCAGCTCCCTAGTCTATCTATTCCTGCTGTGCGCTTGCAGTCCCACATGCCCTGTACATTTACATGACCATTACTTTATTTCCTTAATGATTACCTGACCCGCGTGAACCGTCCTGATTCATAACACCCAATGACCTCTGCACTCACTATTATGTCTTGCTGGTGCATGTGCTTAATGGCGACCATACCCACTGACCATTACCTTATCCGGTACTGCCATCCTGAGTGACATCCGATTATATCCAGGCCTGTCACATACTACTCTTCTATGGGCCCAGTCACGGCCCTTGCACCATACCCCCATGACACTTATTATCATCGCTGTACTCGATTTTTTCCTGAGCCCTTTACATCCTGAAACGCCTCCAGAGCTGCCCATCACCTATTTTGTTCCTGCTGGTGCCGTCCACTGTTTGTACTAATGACAACTTACTCCCTGTCCAATGATCCTGCCAGTTTACCCAAATCCGGTAGTACAATACTCTCATGAGCTGCGCTTACTCACTCCCGCCTATGGGGCAAGCCCGGGTTCTGGCTCCCCATCCCGCCTATGGGGCAAGCCCGGGTTCTGGGTCCCCGTCCCGCCTATGGGGCAAGCCCGGGTTCTGGCTCCCCATCCCGCCTATGGGGCAATGAAGTGCTCTGCTGTGCAACTCCTCTGGTAGTGGATGTCTGCTGCCCCTTTCATTGTGTTAATTTTAGATGCAGCAGGACATCCGGCTATACAGAGGAGCTGCACAGAATCTAAGCCATATTCATACTGCTCCTCACTATGTTGTAGATTCTGTGCAACCTTTGTGTAGCTGGATGTCCTGCTGCTTCTAAAACTGATCCATGTCCTTACTGCTCCTCACTATAGTGTAATTTTAGAAGCAGCAGGACATCCGGCTATACAGAGGAGCTGCACAGAATCTACAACATAGTGAGGAGCAGTATGAATATGGACTATATTCTGTGCAACTCCTCTGTGTAGCCGGATGTCCTGCTGTTTCTAGATCCATATGCTTACTGCTCCTCACTATGGGGACATTTTAGCAGCAGCAGGACATCCGGTTATACAGAGGAGTTGCACAGACTCTACACCAGCTATGAATGGCAATGCGCTATCACTGTGATGTAACTTTTTTTCTTCTTGCTCTCTCCGCGCAGGCATCTTATCGTACCTGGCAGACCGCCCCCCTCCTCAGTACATACACCCCAGTACCTTAAATGTTGACTCTAACGGTGGTCTTTCCGTATCCAGCAATAATCCTTCTCTGGACCCGTATCAGTCTGGGGGCGCTGTAGGGCTGGAGACGGGGATAGTAACCCTGGACTCACGCTCGGTGGGCGGACATGCCGGTCAGAGT
This sequence comes from Engystomops pustulosus, assembly GCA_019512145.1. Classification (NCBI taxonomy): domain Eukaryota; kingdom Metazoa; phylum Chordata; class Amphibia; order Anura; family Leptodactylidae; genus Engystomops; species Engystomops pustulosus. Next base: position 28,994 of record WNYA01001390.1, read on the forward strand.
TTACATCCCACGGACGGCCATGAGGTGGCGCTGGATGGAGGGATTACTATGGATAACGTCTCCCGGGTGAACAGCCCCATCACCAGCGACCGCATCACAGAGGAGCTGACCATGGACGGGGTGACGGGGGAGCACGGGCAGATCACCAGCGTGTCCCGTCCACACGAACCCCTCACTGTGGACGCTAACCTACCACCGGACGCCGTGGGCCACGCCGGAGTCCTGCCATTACACAGCGGATCACTGGAGCTTCCGGTTGTAATGGAGACGGATCACCACATGGGCGGCCGGTCCGGCATGTCGGAGAACTCTCTCACGGACGCCATCCACACGGTGGCCCTGAGCAGTAACCCGGTCAGCGTGTCGCTGTCTACCTCACACCAGCTCTCATCCCTGACCGCCGTATCCTTACACGCGGGGGGCATCAGCCTGGAGCCCGTCACAGTGTCCTCCATAACGGCAGATGTCTCCCTGCCCGGCGGGCACGTGGACGCGGCCAATCTGACCTTCGTGCCGACCTCTTTACAGATAGACTCCAACTCTAACAAGGAAAACATGGCCGCCCTGTTCACAATCTGTAAGTAGGTTCCCGGTTGTCTCCCTCCGTCCTGTATCCTGGCTGCCGTGTAATATTTTGCATCTTTCCTTTACAGGGTGCACTCTATGTAACCGGGCGTATCCCTCTGACTGCCCCGAGCACGGCCCGGTCACCTTCATACCCGACAACCCTATAGAGAGCCGGGCGCGCCTATCCCTTCCCAAACAGTTGGTACTGAGACAGTCGCTGACCGGAGCAGACGTGGGTAAGGAACCAGCTGAAGATGTAAATCATAAAATTCTGACTACCAGAATCCGCCACTAGGGGGAGCTCTCTGCACAATGTGTATACATCCGCGCTAAACTCTCTCTAGTGGTGTATTTTTACTATTTGACCATTGACTGACTGTTTCAGGGGTGTGGACGCAGGAGAGTATCTCCGTTCGGACCTGTTTTGGACCTCTAATAGGACAGGAGAGTCAATCCCTAGAGGTTGCCGGCTGGACGGATAAATCTGCCAACCACATCTGGAAGGTAGGGAACAAGCTGTACAGTCCAGGATCATGAATGCAGTGAAGATTGAGTGATGACAGATTATATATAATGTCATTCAGGGGCTTGGGAAAGCTGGATGGATATCATTCGGGTGATTTACTCCTCTACTGTATTGCAGATTTACAGCAACAATGTGATGGAGTTCTGCATCATAACGACAGACGAGAACGAATGTAACTGGATGATGTTTGTCCGGAAGGCGAGGTACGTGCAGCTCGCGCCTCCCTAGTGTCCTGCCCTCTTCTCCTCCTCCGCACCCTTACACACAAATCTTTGTTCCTGTTTTTTAGGAATCCGGATGAACAGAACCTCGTGGCTTATCCTCACGACGGAAAGATCTACTTCTACACCACCAGGGACATCCCAGCGCAGGAGGAGCTGCTGTTCTATTACAGCCGGGACTACGCCCTGCAGATGGGTAAGGAATCTCCACACATGATGGGGGGTGATTACAGGACGCTGTGCAATACATACTACTCCCAATGCTGTACCTAAGTCTTGTAGTCATCTAGTAGAAATGTCATTCCCCCTCCCCCTGAGTTACTAAGGTAATTATTGAATTGTCATTATCTCTGGAATAGAGAGGACTGTGCAACTGTAGGGAGGGGGGTAGTGAGGACTGTGCTGCTGTGACTGTAGGGAGGGGATAGAGAGGACTGTGCAGCTGTAGGGAGGGAGTAGTGAGGACTGTGCTGCTGTGACTGTAGGGAGGGGATAGAGAGGACTGTGCAGCTGTGACTGTAGGGAGGGGGATAGAGAGGACTGTGCAGCTGTGACTGTAGGCAGGGGGAAAGAGAGGACTGTGCAGCTGTGACTGTAGGGAGGGGATAGAGAGGACTGTGCGGCTGTGACTGTAGGGAGGGGGATAGAGAGGACTGTGCAGCTGTGACTGGAGGGAAGGGGGATAGGGGGACAGTTCAGCTATGATTAGGGGGGGGGGGGGGGGGAGAAAAGATAAAGAGAAATGTGCAGCCGTAGCAGAGGTTTTAAATACGTGATTGGCTGAAGAAGAGTCGGGGACAAAGTGAAGGGTATAAATAGAGTAGACAGGATGTGGTACCTCCTTTATCCAGTAGGGGGCACTGCTTTCCCTAGTGATGATCTGATGTGTTATGGCCCCAGGATTACCGGAGCAGCCGGAGATGCGCCTGTGTCACTGCGGGAAGGAGTGCTCGTCCTACGCCGAGTTCAAGTCTCACCTGAGCAGTCACATCAGCAGCCACCTCCCCAGCGAGCCCCTGAGCAGCGAGGACACGGCCGTCACCCCCAGCAAGGAGCGCAAGTGGAAGTGCACCGTGTGCCCGCGCTCCTTCTCCTCCTCCTCCAAGCTCAACGTGCACTACATGGGGCACATGGGCATGAAGCCCCACAAGTGCGAGTTCTGCAGCAAAGCCTTCAGCGACCCCAGCAACCTGCGCACTCACCTGTGGATACACACAGGTAAGCCCCGCCCACCGCCGGCTAGACCGCCCCCATTCACCTGCAGCAAGCTGAGGTCTTATCCTTCCCCCCACCTCAGGTCAGAAGAATCACCGCTGCGTCCTCTGCGGCAAGTCGTTCACCCAGAAGGCGCACCTGGCGTCGCACATGGTGACCCACACCGGCGAGAAGAACCTCAAGTGCGACTTCTGCGAGAAGATGTTCATGAGGAGGCAGGACCTGAAGCAGCACATCCTCACGCACACCCGGTGAGTGGCCACTAGGGGGCAGCCTAAGCCGCGTTCACACAGAGGGGGGAGGAGCAACAACTCCTGGAAGATATTTTGTTTTCATTTTAAAATTCTCGTGTTCCGGAACCCGCGACACACGGTTTACCGGTCAAAAAGACCGAAACTGAACGCAAGAATATTTTAACTAAACGGATCGGTGGTGCTCGCTAATAATAATAATCCTTTATTTATATAGCGCACACAGATACCGCAGCGCTGCACAGAACTTGCCAAATCGATCCCTGTCCCCAATGGGGCTCACAATCTAATCACCTACCAGTGGAGTGTGGGAGGAAACCTGAGGACCCGGAGGAAACCCCACACAAACACAGAGAGAACATACAAACTCTTTGCAGATGTTGACCCTGGGACTTGAACCCAGGACCCCAGCGCTGAAAGGCTGTAATGCTAACCACTGAGCAACTGTGCTGCTAGGCTGTAATGCTAACCACTGAGCCACTGTGCTGCTAGGCTGTAATGTTAACCACTGAGCCACTGTGCTGCTAGGCTGTAATGTTAACCACTGAGCCACTGTGCTGCTAGGCAGTCATGCTAACCACTGAGCCACCGTGCTGCTAGGCAGTAGATGTACACTGACACGTGATGCTGAGCAACTGTGATGCTAGGCATAATGCTAACCACTGAGCCACGTGCTGGCTAGGCAGTCATGCTAACCACTGAGCCACGTGCTGTAGGCAGTCATGCTAACCATGAGCCACCGTGTGCTAGGCAGTAAATGCTAACCACTGAGCCACTGTGCTGCTAGGCTGTAGTAAGTGCTCAACCACTGAGCCATCCTCTGTGCTAGGCAGTAATGCTAACCACTGACCACTGTTGTGCTAGCAGTAAGATAACCACTGAGCCAACTGTGCTGCTGCAGTAATGCTAACACTGAGCCACTGTGCTGCTAGGCCGTAAATGCTAACCACTGACCACTGTGTGAGGCAGTAAGCGAACCACTGAGCCACTGGTGCTGCTAGGCAGTAATGCAACCACTGAGCCACTGCGCGCAGGGCAGTAATGCTAAACCGTGAGCCACGTGTGTGCTAGGCAGTAAGCAACCCCGAGCACTGTGCTGCAGGTAAGTAATGTAACACCGAGCCACTGTGCTTGCTGTGGTAGGCAGAATGCAACCACTGAGCACTGTGCTTGCTAGGCTGTAATGCTAACCCCGAGCCACCGTGCTGCTAGGCTGTAATGCTAACCCCGAGCACTGTGCTGCTAGGCTGTGAATGCTAACCACGAGCCACTGTGCGGCTAGGCTGTTAATGCTAACCCCCGAAGCCACCGTTCCTGCCAGGCTGTATAGTTGCTAACACCCCGAGCCACCTTGTCATGCACGGCTGTTGTGAATTGCTAACCACTGGACGCACAATACTGCCCCTAGGCAAGGAAGGGTGTGTAGTATGTACAATGGCGCTGAGTGCCATCTCGTTGGGGGATTGTGACGACACTCGCCCATGACAGCTGGAGTTCAAGACTTGAGGGCTCGTCAGTTCTGAATTTTGTTACAGTGTATCCGCCATACCCCAATACCAGCGTATAGTCTTGCAGCGCTGCGGAATCGTGTGTGCGCTATACAAAATAAAGGAATTGTTATTATTAGTGCAATCAGATCCCCATGGTTAAAGTACCTTAGGGGGTATATGATATGGGAACCTGTTGACCTGTAATTACGCACTGCTAGGCAACTTTAAAATTAGCGAGATCTGAAAATGATGAAATTGAAACAATGTGCGAGAGCGGTAAAGACTCTAATCACATTGTCTTGGTACAGGACAGTTGATGAGTCAGTGGGAGATGATAGGAAACCGGACAGAAGAGGCGGAGCGCTTATTGTTCTTCTCGGTTCTCTCCGCTTTCTGGGGTTACGTTTTTTTCTGGTCATTGTTACCAGATCGGCCGCTTCCTCTTCTAGTCGAATTCCGTGAATTGATACATTTCTTTGCGTCCGGAATGTCCGTGTGATATCGTGTCGTTGCCTGTTTGGACTATAATCTCTGATGTCTCGTGGCACGCGGGTCTATGGCGATGGCAATGGAATCGTCTCATTCTTGTCTCGCGTTGTTTCATTTAATTTGTAGTGGTAGAAATCTGGCGCAGGAATTGTGTTCCTGTTGCAATGTTTGTATCTTCGTTGATACCGAGTCGGCAGGTTTTGCGCCTCCTTGTTTTAACCCCCTATAGCGCCGAGGCCCCTTTTCGCCTTTTCACTCTCACCTTCACGATCTATAACTTTTTTTTTTGTTTTTTAAATTTTCCCATTGTAAGTAGCGGGCGGGACTGTTTGTTCGTAACAAATTGCACTCATCGTGATGGTATTGAATGATTCCGTGCCGTCTGTACTGGAGAGCGGGAAAAAAAATTCCAAATGCAGTGAAAATGTGAAAATAAGAAACTTCGCGCCATTTTCTTGTCGGCTTGGATATACGTCTTTCACTGAGCGCCCACACATGACACGTCTACTTATTCTTTGGGTCGGTACGATTCAGGGATACCAAATTTGTATAGGTTATAATGTTTTCATACATTTACAAAAATTTAAAACCTCCTGTACAAAATTTTTTTTTGATTTTGCCAAATTCTGGCGCCAATAACTTTTTTTATACTTTGGTGTACGGAGCTGTGGGTGGTGTCTTTTTTTTTTTTTGCGAATTTGATAATATTTTCAATGATATCATTTTTAGGACGACACCTTTTGATCCCTTTTATAGATTTTTATTTTTTCAAAAAATGGCAAAAAAAGTGCCCTTTTCGACTTTGGGCGCTATTCTCCCGTTACGGGGTTAAACGCATTGAAAAACCGCTATATATTTTGATCGCACATTTTGGCCGGCGATACCTGATGTTGATTTTTACTGTTTATTATATTTATGTCAGTTCTAAGGAAAGGGGGGGAGATTTGAAAATTTTGGGTTTTATAATTTTTTTTTTTTTTTAACTTATTTTTATTTTGACTATTTTTCAGACTCCCTAGGGTACTCTAACCCAGGTTGTCTGATCGATCCTATCATGTATGCCATACTACAGTATGGCAGTTAATGGGGGTTTTCCCATTCATATACAATGTGCAATGACGTCAGCGGGAGCGGCGATCCCAGGTAAGAGGCGTGCCCATGCGCCGCTATCGCCGTGTGATAACACCCCATCGGTGCTAGCAAATCTGCGCAAAGACAGGCTCTGGAGAGGGCTCAGCCGTGAGCCCTCTCCATGCAGCGCGACCCGACCTCCGCCGTGAAATAGGTTAATATTCCAGCCGTGTACTGGGAAGCAGGAAAAAAAAATTCCGAAATGTAGTCAAAATGGTGGAAAAACACATTTGCGCTTTTTTTTTTTTTTTTTTTTGAGCTTTCACTGTGCGCCCTAAATGCATGTCTACTTTATTACTTCGGGTCGGTGCGATCAGGGGATAACAAATTTGTAAAGGTTTTATAAACGTTTTCAATTCTACAAGTAGTAAAACTCTGTACAAATTTTTTTTTTAAATGTCACCATCTTCTGGCGCTAATGAACCATTTTTTAATACCGCCGCGAGCTGTGCGTGACGTCATGTGGTGCCGTTTTTGATGACGAGTTTTCATACTGATCATTTTGGACTGTCCGACCTCTTTGACCACTTGATATCTTTCAAATGGCAAAAAAAAAAAAAAAGTGTGGCTTTTAAACCGTTATTTTCCGGGTTAAAAGCAGGAAGCTGAAAGAAGGATTATATTTTGATAGATCGGCATTTTTGAGCTTCACTACCTAATATGTTGATTTTACTGTTTTGTTTATTCTCAGTTCTATTTGATTTTTTCTAGGGGGTTTTTTTTTTTTACTATTTTCAGACCCCACCCCCGGGTACGTTACCCCTAGGGAGTCCTGATCTCAATCATATTATACTAAATAGGGATTTTCCACCTCATTTAAAATGTCAAATCGCACATGTGAATAAGGGTTTAAAAATCGAGACAGCCTCAGTCTTTGCAAAACCGGGCTGTCATGGCGAAACCGATATGTCACGGGGGAGCGACGATCTTCAACAAGATGGTGGTCTCGGCTAGCACTGAACGCAGGCTTACGGTTGGTGTGGATGTAGCACATACTTCCGGCCTTGGGAGAGGGCTCAGCAGGTCTTATGAGAAAAAATAAAAATAAATCCAGTCTTAAAATAAATCTGACTATATTATTGTCATCTCCCTCCTCCATGACAGGGAACGCCAAATCAAGTGTCGAAAGTGCGACAAACCTTCTCCAGGACCACCATCTGAAGAAACACCCAACTCCCACACTGGGCAGAGAGACTATGTGTGCGAGAAGTGCTCCAGGCCTTCTCACCAAGTACCACCTTACCCGACACCTCAAGATCTGCAAGGGTCCTATCCAGCCCCCACTGACCGATCAGGAAGAGGACGACTCCGAGGAAGGAGGAGGAGATCCTGAGCTCAGACTGCAAGTGTCTTCACCGCAGACGCACAGATCCCCTCACACACGTGACATAAGCTCTATTTATATATTTATTGTGTGTGCGGGATCCGCGCCCCTCCCCGAGGGTCACACGTGTATATACCGGGGGGGGGGGGGGGGTTCTGCGTGTAAATAAACCACATATAAAGTCGAGAAGATCTGTCAGTCAAAATTGTTCGCAACTCAGGCTCAGTCAGGAGAAGTAATGTCATGTATGTACACATGACTGCACCCAGCAGCAGAATAGTGAGTGCAGCTCGGGGGTATATACAGGATGCAACTAGGATCAGTACAGGATAGTAATTGTCATGTAGTACACAGTGACTGCACCAGCAAATAGTGAGTGCAGCTCTGGATTATAATAGATGTAACTCAGGATCAGTACGGATAATATATGTCATGTATGTCACAGTGACTGCACCCACAGACAGAATAGTGAGTGCAGCTCTGGGGATTAATACAGGATGTAACTCAGGATCAGTACAGGATAAGTAATGTCATGTATGTACACAGTGGACTGCCCACCAGCAGCAGAATAGTGCGCGTGCAGCTCTGGAGTATAATACAGGATGTAACTCAGGATCAGTACAGGATAAGTAATGTCCATGTAGTACACGTGACGCCCACCAGCAGCGAATAGTGAGTGCCAGCTCTGGGGTATAATACAGGATGAACTCAGGACTAACAGAAAGTAATGTCATGTATGTACACCGTGACTGCACCACACAGCAGAATAAGTGAGTGCAGCTCTGGAGTATAATACAGGATGTAAACTCAGGATCAAAGCGATAAGTAATGTCAGTATGTACACAGTGACTGCACCACCAGCAGCAGAATAGTGAGAGGCAGCTCTGGGTAGAATACCAGAATGTAAACCAGAGACTCAGCCCATTAGAACACTGGTTTATTGATACTCTGCATGTGGCATGGGTTATGGAGTGTGAATAACAGGAATATCCCTTTATATCTAGAAAAACAATACAATGTAACAAAAGAAAAGGGAAACATGAACGGCAAACAACAGCTGAGAGGAGACGCCTGCGCTCGTATTCTGCACAAAAGGGATAATCCTGTGTGTTTTTTTCTGGCTCTGAGGGAGAGAGAGAGAGAATTTTATCATATAGAGTCTCCCCACCAATGTCACTTACAACAGGCCTAGGATAAGTGTTTGTATACTTACGAGGACAAAGCGCAAAACTCTCCAACCCCGATCAAAGCTGGAAATATCCTTTCATCTCCTCCGGGCTCAATTCAAGTCAACACCTGAAGAGAGAAAAATGACAATCAGTCTACAGAGAGAGGAGTAACACTGCCCCACCTGTGGCTACAATCCTCCAGAGCTGGCACACATGCTATTCTGCTGCTGGTGCAGTCACTGTGTACATACATGACATTACTTATCCTGTTCTGATCCTGAGTTACAATCCTGTATTTATAACCCCAGAGCTGCACTACTATTCTGCTGCTGGTGCAGTCACTGTGTACACAGACTTACTTATCCTGTACTGAAGCCTGAGCTTTTAAACAAAACAATCCTTGTAGATCTACCTCAGAGCTGACTTCACTATTATTGTCGCTGGTGCAGTACTGTGTCCATACATGACATACTTATCCTGTACTGATCCTGAGTTACATCCTGTATTATACTCCAGGCTGCACTCACATTCTGCCTGGTGAGTCACTGTGTACATACATGCATTCATTATCCTGTACTGATCCTGCACATCCTGTATTATACTCCGAGCTGCATCACATTGCGGTCAGTCCTCTCATACCTGGAAGTTCTCCTCTATACGGCTGCGGGTGACAGATTTTGGGATGACATACAACGTTCCTCTGTATTATGGAGCGGATCAGGACCTGTTGGGATAGATTGGGGTTATCATTTATATAGGGCACAGTCTCAGTCTTATATATAATACACCTCCACCCCTGTACAGTACGCAAACGCATGACCACCTACCCGTGCACGACTTACTGAGGGCTGCAGTCTTTTTGTGTCTGGTAGCGATGTCTTTGATCTTGGGTTCATCTAGGGGGAGGGGTCGTCTGGTTTGGCCCTAAAAGAAAGAAAAACAAAATAGGTTGGTTAAAGTGCAGAGACCTGAAACATGTATCGGATACGGAGGCACCCACTCTATGGGATGACCGGGTACTGACCAGGGCGGTCCGGTGATCCCAGGGGGCTGTAGCTGGTGACGACGAGCCTTTGGATTGACAATACTCGAGTGATACTTGTTCTGTGGTCAGGTCGGTGACATTCAATCTGGAAGATAAAGTTGGAGACATTAGGGGGCGCACTGACATAAGTCTGACCCTCCCTTAAAGGGTTGTTTAAACTAAACCTTATTGCTTCCTTGTCCTCCGCTCACCTGGTTGACGGCCGGCTTTGTATTCAGTCCCTGCTTTTTCAGCAGCTGCTCCAGTTGGCTGTGGTTGAAGTTTGAGACCCCAATGGCCTTCACCAATCCGGCGTCCACGAGCTCCTCCCATGCCCTGACCACCAGAGGAGAGAACAAAGGGGGGTCCCAACAAATATAACCCTGCGCCGCGTGGCCCCATTCCACACGTTGTTTGGTGGGGGTTTGCGTGTTGACTTGTGCAAGCCCGGAGACTCTGGCTCCCACCCGCTATGGGGCAAGCCCGGGTTACTCTCCCCCATCCCCATATGGGCAAGCCCGGGTTCTGGACTACCCATCCGCCTATGGGGCAAGACCCGGGTTCTGGTCCCCGTCCCTCATACTGGCGCAAGCCCGGGTCTTGGGTCCGCGCCCGCCTATGGGGCAAGCCCGGGTTCTGGCTCCCCATCCCGCCTATGGGGCAAGCCCGGGTTCTGGCTCCCCATCCCGCCTATGGGGCAAGCCCGGGTTCTGGCTCCCCATCCCGCCTATGGGGCAAGCCCGGGTTCTGGCTCCCCATCCCGCCTATGGGGCAAGCCCGGGTTCTGGGTCCCCATCAGAAGTAAGGAGTACACATAATGTAGGGGGTGACCTACCTCCCAGGTGTTCAGGAAGCAGGTGTCACTGGGTATCACCAGCCCCTCCTCATCGGTGGGGAAGAAGGCGTCTCCAGCCTGTGTGAGGGAAACATCCGCAGTTCAGTGCACGTCCTATTGCTGGTGTCATCTGATAATCCAGAATATCTGACCACCCATCGGGTCCCCTCCCGCTCCAGTACCTTGAATCCTGTGGGCCAGTGGATCAGGTAGAGGTCCAGGTAGTCGAGCTTCAGCAGGGCGAGGGTCTTCTCCAGGGCCCCTCTGACCAGAGACTTATCGTGGAAGGTCGACCACAGCTACGAGAACATGAAACACAGTGAGACCCGATCTCTCCCTACGTGCAGTACCTCACCCGGCCACGCGGATAGTGGTGGCGCTGCGCTGATGGATCATTACCTTGCTGGTGACGAAGAGCTCCTCCCTCTTCAGGACGCCCTCCTTGATCTTCTGCTGGATGCCCTCGCCCACCTCGTTCTCGTTCTGGTAGACGAAGGCGCAGTCCAGGTGCCTGTAGCCCACCTCCAGCGCCTTGGTCACCGCCGCCGTCACCTTCCCGGGCTCCGACTGCCGGAGACAACAATATGGAGGAATATTTACTACCCATCATGCATCCTGCTGGGGGCCAGCTCTAGGACACCCGTGCAGCAGGAGGACTTGCAAATTTAAAGGGGAATTCCAAAAATGATCCTAAAAAAGATGGAGCCTTTACATGGTGCTACTCAGAGCTTACACACCTCACACTGCTGTGCTCTTAGCGCTCTGAGTGAATAGTACAACAGACCACAATTGTTGCACAATTCAATGCAGTAGGGCAGCTCAAGCTAGACAGCTAGGAGCACAGCAGTGTGAGGACTTGCATTACATTACACTAAAGGCAGGTCCTCACACTGCTGTGCTCTCTGCACTGCTTCACAACTGTTGTAGCATCTAGTCAGAAGCCTTTTACTCAGACTGTAGGGCTGTGAGGCAGTTCAATGCAGAGAGCCAAGAGAACAGCAGTGTGAGGACTTACATTGCTAGGCCATAGCTTTAACCAGCACACTAAAGGCAGGTCCTCACACTGCTGTGCTCTCTGCACTGCTTCAAAGCCTCTCCCCTCTGAGAACAAATCTGTGCCAAATGTGAAGACAGTAGGGGGGTCATGAGTCAGTTCAATCCAGAGAGCCAAGAGCACAGCAGTGTGAGGTCTTGTATTGCAGAGTGGTAGCTGTACAGTGTGCACTAAAGTGTGTCCTCACACTGCTTTGCTCTCTGCAGTGAATTGCATCACAACCCCCCTGCACAACTGTTGTAGCATCCAATCAGAAGCCAGCTGACAGCTTTCACTCAGAGTAGAGAATGGGGTTGTGTGGCAGTTCAGTGCAGAGAGCCAAGAGCACAGCAGTGTGAGGTCTTGTATTGCAGGGTGGTAGCTGTAACATGTGCACTAAAGTGTGTCCTCACACTGCTTTGCATCACAACCCCCCTGCACAACTGTTGTAGCATCCAAATCAGAAGCCAGCTGACAGCTTTCACTCAGAGCAGAGAATGGGGTTGTGTGGCAGTTCAGTGCAGAGAGCCAAGAGCACAGCAGGGTGCAGATGCAGCTTTGAAGACAAAACTTTTCAATCTAGTATTAGGGCACAGGGGACGGGGACGGGGGATATCCTCACACTGCTGTGCACTTTATTCAGCCAGAAGGGAGAGGCTTTGGAGAGCAAAGTGGACGCTTTGAAGGGAGCTGGTCATTGCGGAGGGCACAGCAGTGTGAGGACACCAGCACAATGAACTCCCGTGCAGCAGGAGGAGATTTTATTGGGCTGTAAATAGTTTCTATAGGCGCCGTCCATAGGTTACTCTTTATGGCTGGGGCGAAGGTTCTGTGTGGAATCGGAGCGGATCAAGTCTTAGGACTTCAAAAGTGACAACAACAAAGAGGCGAGTGTCTCCGGAGCGCGGCGCACCACACCACGTGGCCGCGATTACTCGGGTCTCTCCATTACAACGTCAATGAACCACATGGCCCGGAGATCACAACGTGTCCGATATTTCCGGCAGACTCCAATTCAAGGAAAGTTTGAGAAAGTTTTAGAAGTTTCCCCCCTCCCCTCCCCCATACTCGCAGCCGCTCTCCGCTCATTGTGTCTTTATCTGCCATAAGACAATTAGTTCCGTGGAGAATCTTCTCTTCGCTGCGGATGTTTCGCTCTCGCCCCGATCCTGTGAAGTGTCCAGTGTCGTGTAGCCTGCGGCTGCTGGTTATGTATCGGAGCGCGGCTGCCCCTCCCGGCCTGTGACGTCAGATGCACGCACTATACACGTCTTGGGAATAAACCGCCATTGTGTGCAAATTCATTGACCGAAAATTATCAAAAAGATTCTGTGATGCGATTCCACCACGAAAAACTCCACTGCACAGTCTGGTATCGCCCTGCTGAACCGGACCGTGCAAGGACCTGTACTCACAGCAGCAGAGGCATCAGACTACTATCCTGAACACAGTGCGGGTACCTGTACTCACAGCAGCATAGGCATCAGACTACTATCCTGAACACAGCACGAGGACCTGTACTCACAGCAGCAGGGGCATCAGACTACTATCCTGAACACAGTGCGGGTACCTGTACTCACAGCAGCAGAGGCATTGGACTACTATCCTGAACACAAGTGCGGGTACCTGTACTACAGCACGAGGCATTGGACTACTATCCTAACACGTGCCGGTACCTGTATCACACAGCAGAGGCATCACTACTATCCTGCACACGCAACGACCTGTACTCACAGCAGCAGGGGCATCAGACTACTATCCTGAACACAGTGCGGGTACCTGTACTCACAGCAGCAGAGGCATTGGACTACTATCCTGAACACAGTGCGGGTACCTGTACTCACAGCAGCAGAGGCATTGGACTACTATCCTGAACACAGTGCACAGTGCGGGTACCCTTTCTCACATTCACAGAGGCATTGGACTACTAGCCTGAACACAGTCTGATGCCCCTGCTGCTGTGAGTACAGGTCCCCGCACTGTGTTCAGGATAGTCCGATGCCTCTGCTGCTTTGAGTACAGGTCCTCGTGCTACCATCCTAAACACAGCGCAGGGACCTGTACTCACAGCAACAGAGGCATTGGACTTCTAGCCTGAACACAGCGCAGGGACCTGTACTGACAGCAGCAAGGGAATCATACTATTATCCTGGACACAGCACGAAGACCTGTACTCACAGCAGCAGAGGCATCAATGCCACCTCATGGGCTAATGTTTCTGTATGCAAAGCAGCATAGGCCTCTATACTGATGTGATTACGGTTTCCCCATGGGGCTGCCATCCTGTATTGTACAGAGCGTGGGGAACTGTACTCACAGGTCCTTCTACTCCACAGGGAGATCTAATGATGGGCCTGAAGGGCCAGGGATAACACCTATGTGACCACCACAGTCCCGGTGCCTGGATCTAGGGGGAAGTGTCCCAGGTTTATCCTGACGGGAGATTTCAGGATTCTCGGAATGTTCAGACACGGATACATTTTAAACCCCCCCCCCCCCTTATCACTAGGGACAGGAAGCTGCAGGCAGCACGGGGGCCGCGGGTGGTTTTTTGGCTTTTATAGTCCCCGGTCATGAGATGAAATGACAGGAGGCAGAACGGATGGGGATATTATACAGCAGGTCTGTAGGGAGTACATGCATGAACCATCCCACCACCTACACTTGGGGTTTCCCATTATTGATGTGGGGGTCCAACAGTCAGCACCCCATAGATTATTCAGCAGCTTCAAATAAGAGGAAGCAGACAGCGCCGCTCTCTATATAGTGGCTGAGCGAAGTCGCTGCAGCTCTTCTTCCATTCAATAAATTCAGTCCACATCTCCAGTAACCCGGTCTGACCACCACGCAGTCCACATCTCCAGTAACCCGGTCTGACCACCACGCAGTCCACATCTCCAGTAACCTGGTCTGACCACCACGCAGGGAATGGCGCCGTCCGCTTCCTGTTCCATTGAGTTTCTGAATACAACCCCTTTAAATATCTACCAGACGTGCCAGAAACAACTGGAGCAGCGTTGGGGACATTGTGCACTTAACCACTGAGTCACTAACGTATGTGATATCCCCAAGGCCAGAAATCTAAGTTTAAAGGGGTATTCCAAGAAATGCCATCTCTGGAGTAACCCCTAAAGCCCCAGAGCAGAACTGGGGGGGGGGGGGTATCATATACGTTGTGCACTTGACCACTGATTCAATCCAATGAAACCGAGAGACCGGCTTAGTGGTCAAGTGCACAACGCTGCTCTAGTGGGGCTTTAGGGGGTTGCCACAGAGACAGCAATTCTTGGACTACCCCTTTAAGTTTAGATTTCTGGCGCCCATCACCGTGATCCCCGGGTCACGCCCTGACCTCACCTATGCTGGATCCTATATCCTCCGCCCGATATTAATACCCCAGCAGCCCCCGGCTAATAATAGTCGCCGTCTCTTCCACCAGTTTCAGTCACCCGAAGAATCTCCTCCTTATATGTCACTCTCCCGGATGATCTGTACCACACAATAGCAGCGCTGCGGTATGTGATGGCGATATACAGACAGCTAAACACCCCCCCCCCCCCCCCCCATAGGCATCCATATAGCAATGGCCTCCATACTGCGACGCCCCCTGCCTGTTCAGCAGCTGAGGCTCAGGACTATGTCCACTGTATGTGCATGGAGCGGAGCTGCAATACCAAACACTGCCTCTAGAAATCGCTTAGGGTTATTTAGTTGTGATCAATCCCTTTAACCCACTCAAAGCCGCCTTTACAGGGGGAAAGGAAGAACAAGCGAAGGCGCCCCCCCCCCCCCACAACAGGAGATACCTGCCTCCCATCAGCACCTTTAAGGTCATGGACTGACCCCTTTAACCCTCAGGGTCCAAGGGGAGGTCCCCTCCAGGTCACGGCAGGTAATTATCTAATGTTATGGGATTGTCAGGAAGAATAACAGAGGGGCGGAGGCTTCCAACCACATATATTATCAGAGACACCCCCAATCTGGAAATTTAGGGTACAACCCCTGTGTTTTAGGCCACGGGAGCAGCAGTAGAGGACACCCCGGGACCTCTCGCACAATGTTGGGGTACAATCCCTGTGTTTTAGGCCAGGGGGGGCAGTAGAGGACACCCCGGGACCTCTCACGCAATGTTGGGGTACAACCCCTGTGTTTTAGGCCAGGGGGCGGCAGTAGAGGACACCCCGGGACCTCTCGCACAATGTTGGGGTACAATCCCTGTGTTTTAGGCCAGGGGGCGGCAGTAGAGGACACCCCGGGACCTCTCGCACAATGTTTGGGTACAATCCCTGTTTTTTTAGGCCATGGGCGGAGTAGAAGGGAACCCCGTGACACATCTCGCACAATTGTTGGGGTACAATCCCTGTTTTAGAGCCATGGGTGGCATTAAGAGGGCACCCCGGGACATGGCTCTACGCAATGTTTGGGTAGCAAAACCCCTGTTTTTTAGAGGCCAGGTGGGCGGCAGTAGATGACACCCCTGTGACCTTTCTCGCACACTGTTGGGGTACAACCCCTGTTTTTATGCCAGGGGGGGCATAGAGGACACGCCCGGGACCTCTCGGCACATGTTTGGGTATCATCCCTGTTTTAGCATGGGGGGCTGTAGAGGACCCCCGGGACCACTCGCACAATGTGGGACAACCCCTGTTTTTAGGCAGGGGGGCCGTGAGAGGGAACCCGGGACCCTCTCATCACGCAATGTTTGGGTAACATTCCCTTGGTTTTGTATAGGCCAGGGGGCGGCAGTAGAGGGAACCGCCGGGACCTTCTCACAATGTTGGGGTAACAATCCCGGTTTTAGGGCCAGGGCCGCAGTATAGGACGACCCCGGTATCTCTCGCACAATGTTGGGGTACAACCCTGTGTTCAGTTCTGGTGCTTCAGTAGACGGGAACCCCCTGGACCTCTCTCACCAGGTTGGTACAAACCCTGTGTTTTTTATGACCGAAGGGGGCAGTAGACAGACTAACCGCCGGGACCTCCGTCTCGCACAATGTTGGGGTCATCCCTGTTGTTTTATGCCAGGGGGGGCAGTAGAGGACACCCCGGACCTCTCGCACAATGATTGGTGGTACAAACCCCTGTGTTTTATGGCCAGGGGGGTCAGTAGAGGACCCGGGACCTTCACGCAATTTGGGGTACAATCCCTGTGTTTTAGGACCAGGGGCGCAGTATAGGGAACCCCGGGACCGTCTCGCACAATGTTGGTTCACAATCCCTGTGTTTTAGGGCCAGGGGAGCCGCAGTATGGACACCCCGGACTCTCGCACAATGTTGGGGTACGCCCCCGTTTTAGGTTGCAGGGGCTGCAGTAAATAGTGAAACCCCGGGACCCTCTCGCCAATGTTGTGGTACAACCCCCTGTGTTTTTATGTCAGTGGGGCGGCATTAGATGGAAAACCCGGCCTCTCGCACAATGTTGGGTACAACCCCTGATGTTTTAAGGCCGGGGTGGCGCAGTAAGAGGAACCCCGGGACCTCTCGTCACAAGTGTTGGGGTAACAACCCTGTGTTTTAGTCGGGGCGGCAGTAGAGGACACCCCTGGACTCTCTCGCACAATGTTGGTGGGTACAACCCCTGGGTTTTTTATGCCAGGGTCGGGCATAGAGGGAACCCCGGGACCTCTCAGTCACTCATTGGGTTCACAACCTCTGTGTTTTAGGCCGGGGGCCAAGTAGAGGACACCGCCGGGAACCGTCTCGCACAATGTTGGGGTACAACCCCTGTTGTTTTAGAGAGGCCGGGGCGGCAGTAGAGGGAACCCCCGGGCCTCCATCGCACATGTTTGGGTGCACCCCTGTGTTTTTAGGCCAGGGGGGCGGCAGTAGAGGAACCCCCGTACCTCTGCACAATGTTGGTGTACACCCCCTGGTGTTTATTAGCCAGGGGGCGCGTAGAGGGAACCCCGGGAGCCTCGCACAATGTTGTGGTACAACCCTGTGTTTGGCCTAGGGGCGGCAGTAGAGGACCACCCCCCGGCCCCCGTCTCTTGCAAATTGTTGGGGGTACAGCCCCTGTGTTTAGGCCAGGGCGGCAGTAGAGGACCACCCCGTACTCTCTCACAATGTTTGGGGTACAACCCCTGTTGTTTATAAGGCCAGGGGGGGCAGTAGAGGACACCCCCGGGACCATCTTCACGGCAATGTTGGGTACAACCCCTGTGTTTTTAGGCCAGGGGGCTTCAGTAGAGGACACCCCGGGACCTCTCGCACAATGTTGGGTACAAACCCCTGTGTTTTAGAGGCCAGGGGCGCAGTAGAGAAACCGACTCTCTCGCACAATGTTGGGGTACAATCCCTGTGGTTTTAGGCCAGTGGGCAAGGTAGTAGAGGACACCCCGGGACTCTCTCCACATTTGGGGTACAATCCCTGTGTTTTAGGCCAGGGGGGCGTAGCCATAGGGACACCCCGGCCTCTCGCCACAATGTTGGGGTACACATCCCCTGTGATTTAGGCCAGGGGGGCAGTAGGTAATGACACCCCAGGGACCTCCACACAATGTTTGGGGTACAATCCCTGTGTTTTAGGCCAGTGGGGCCGTAGTAGAGGACCACCGCCAGTACTTCTCCACAATTTGGGGGTACAGACACCACTGAACCCCTCAGCTACTCTTTACCACCCCAGGATTACACAAGGTTCTCTGTTTTTTGCTGTTGCCATGAATTTGAGATTTTCACAAGGTGTGGAATCCACGGTAATATGTGGATATAAAAGTTCGCCACGTGGCAGAAACGTGTAGAAGCCGACAGTGGAACAGGGACTGGCAAGGACCCGCTATGAGAAGGGGTGGTAAGGGGTGAGCGAGGCCTCACTTACCAGGTCCCACAGCGTCCGAGGATGGGGATCTTGGCCCCGTTGTTGAGAAGCACAACACTCCGGTCCCTTCATCCTCACTCTGGCGCGGTCTCTCCTGACTGCGGCCGCTGTGTGGTCGGCGCGCCGCACCACAATAATCCCGCTTCGCGCTCGGGCAGGGCGGCCGCTGATGGCCCCGCACGGGTGTGATGCGCCCTGAGATTGCTAGCAGAATGGGATGGGCGGGGAGGAGCACAGGAGCCCTTCGCTGGCGGGGGCGGGGCCGTGCGCGAGGGTTTTAACACCCACCGGCGCCGGATTCTCCAGTGTCCACTTCGATGCAGGTGGACTAAGTCCCCTCGTACTCTGTGTATGTATAATCCCGTCATATACTGGGGTACAGGAGTGTGCTATCATAAATATAGGGGTACTGTGTAATAGTGTCTGACCAACACCACTTCCTCATACAGTCACATTATAACTATGTGTATATGTATAATATATTCATATACTGGGGTACAGGAGGTAATATGGGGGGTGTGATAGCATGTATATAGGGGCACAGTAACAAGGACTGTGTATAGTGTCTGATCATACATCACTTCTCATACAGCCACATTAGACCTAAATGTGTTAGTATAAATGTCATATACTGGGGTACAGGAGTGATATCGGGGTGGATAGTCATGTATAATAGGGGGCACAGTACATGACTGTGTATATGTCTGACCATACACTCACTTCTCATCATTCACATTATACTAATGTGTAGCGTCATAATCTAGGCTATACTGGGGGTAACCTGCGGTGTGGCTAGATAAATATAGGGGACTGTGTATAGTGCTGACCTTACACTCACTTCCTCATACAGTCCCCACTTATATATGTTTATATGTATACTATAGTCATATACTGGGTACAGGAGGTAATATAGTTGTTTGGATTGCATATATAGGGGGGGCACAGTAACAGTGACTGTGTATAGTTCCTATCATACACTCACTTCTCATACATGTCCATTTCACTAGGTGGTATAAGTCTAATATAGTCCATATACTTGGGGTGACTGGTAGGTGTGATATAGGGGTGTGATACATGTATATAGGGGGCACAGTAACAGGACTGTGTATATGTCTGACCTACACTCCATTCTCATACAGTCCACTTATGACTATCTATGTGAATAACTATATATAATCATATACTTTGTTCCAGTAGGTAATATAGGGGTGTGAATAGCAAGGGGGGGGGTGTGTATCATATTAGGTGGCACTGACAAGGATCTGTTGTATAATTGTCTGACCATAACACTCACTTCTTCCTAACGTCACATTATACTGGTGTCTAAGTAGAATACCTTCATATACGGGGGTCCATGAGGTTTGCTAGCATAAATATGGGGGTACGTGACAGACTTGTAATAGTGTCTGACCATACACCTCACTGTTCTCCTACAGTCACATATATACTATGTGTATATGTATAATACGTTTATATACTGGCTACAGGAGGTTATAGGGGTGTATAGCAATGTATAGTATGCGGGTGCACAAGTAACAGACTGTTCTATTCTCTGAACATACATCTCACTTCTCATACATTCACATTATACTTATGTGTGTAAGTATAATAAGTCATATACTGGGCTACAGGATGTGTGATATATGTGTTGTTGATAGCATTTGTAGAGTAGGGGGGTGGCACAGTACAGGACTGTGTATAATGTCTGATCATACACTCACTTCTCATAAGTCACTTATACTATGTGTATAAGTAAATATAGTCTAACTGGTACATGACAGGTGATATAGGGTTGGATATCAGTGTATATATAGGGGGCACAGGTTAACAGACTGTGTATATGTCTGATCATACACTCACTTCTCATACTAGTCACATATACTCATGTGTTAAGTTAATATAGTCATATACTGCTCAAGGAAGTAATATAGGGTTGATAGCATGTATAAGGGGGCACAGTAACCCGTTACTGTAGTATAATGTCTGACCATACACTCACTTCCCATACAGTCACATTAGACTATGTTATAAGTATAAAATATAGTCATAATACTGGCTACAGAGGTAATATATGGGGTGTGATAGCATGTAATATAGGGGCACAGTAACTACTGTGTATAATGTTCTGACCATATGCACCCACTATCTCAATACAGTCCACCTATCGTACTTCGGTGTATAAAGTATAATATATCAATACGGGCCTCAGGAGGTGTGCTAAGCCTAAATATAGGGGGTACAGTGACAGGACTGGTGTCATAGTGTATGACCATAAACACTCACTTCTCATACAGTCCATTATACTATTGGTATTAAGTATAATACAGTCACATACTGGGGTAACTGAGTGGATATAGGGGTGTGATATCATGTATATTATGGGGTACAGTGACAGGACTGTGTATAGTGTCTGAGCTACACTCACTTCTCATACAGGTCCATTATACTATGGGTATAAGTTAAATAGAGTCATATCTGGGGTAAGGAGGTGTTGCTAGCATAAATATAGGGGGTACGTACAGTACTGTGTATAAATGTCTTATCATACCCTCACTCTCGATACCGTCCCATTATACATTTGTATAAGTATACTGATAGTCTATACTTGGGTAACAGGAGGTATATGGGGTGTGATAGCAAAATATAGGGGGTACGTGAACAGGCTGTGTATAGTGTCTGACCATACACTCACTTCTCATACAGTCACATTACTATGTGTATAAGTATAATATAGTCATATACTGTGCTACAGGAGGAAATTCGGGTGTGATAGGCATGTATATATAGGGGGACTTGGACAGGACTTGTATTGTCTGATCATACACTCACTTCTCATACAGTCCCTCGTACTCTGTGTATTGTATAGGATATAGTCATATACTGGTGTGACAGGAGGGGATCTAGGGTGTGATACATCTATAGAGGGGGGCACGTGACAAGTACTGTTAATATTCTGACCATACACTCCACTTCTCATATAGTCACATTCACTTGTGTATCAGTATATATCTAGTCATATACTGGGCTAACAGGAGGTATATAGGGTGTGATAGCATCAAATAGGGGTATCAGTGACAATACTGTGTATAGTTCGACCAGACACCACTTCTTCTTACAGTCACATATCCTATGTGTAAGTAAAATATAGTCATATACTGGGGTAACAACCAGTAATATAGGGGTGTGATTTGCAGGGTATATAATAGGGGGTACAAGTGACAGAGGACTGTGTATAGGTGTCTGATCAACACTCACTCTTCACTTCTATACAGAGGTCCCCACTTATATACTTATTTGTATATGTCTAAACAGTCATATACATGGGCTACAGGAGGTTATATAAGGGGTGTGAATACATATAATATTAATAAGGGGTTACAGTGACATACACTCACTTCTCATACAGTCACATTATACTATGTGTATATGTAGAATACAGTTATATACTGGGCTACAGGAGGTAATATAGGGGTGTGATAGCATGTATATAGGGGGCACAGTAACAACTCACTTCTCATACAGTCACATTATACTATGTGTATATGTATAATACAGTCATATACTGGGGTACCGAATACCAAAGACCTCCGTTGTGGCCGTGATCCGGTGTGCCGTTTGATAAAATAAAATCTCCCCGACACATTCTCTTTAATCATTTTAATAGAAAAAAACTTCCAGGTCATCAACATAGTCCACCGAATCCGACGTAGTCCACAGCATAGCTGGATCTGATAACAAAAACTGAAAAGAAAAAAACACTTCTAATTCATTTAAAATGCTAACAAAATGAGCAAGCTACTGTACATCCTAACATAACCTGTACTAGGCAAGGCTCTGTGTATAGTGTTATGTCATGCACTTACTCATATACTAGGGCTTATTCACTAAGGGTTGCACTTTCGTTAGACTGTTCGCCGTTTTTGGGATTTGGGCAGCTTTGACAGGTATGTAACAGGGGTTTGCGTCTCAAGCGACATGCAACAGAAATCCGGGGCGTGCGGTCGTACAACGCTATAGATTCGGACTGAGTGCAGGATTTAACTTTCAAATTGTGTCGCAAAATCAAGCACTTACATGCACCAGGAAGAAGTGAACTATGTCGGACCTGAGCGGGGAAGCGACACATGCAGGATATTGGGCGCACGATCTGTGAACTCCTCCGGACGGGTAAGTAAATGTGCCCCACTATGTCTGATGATACACTAATCTCTCATACACTCACATCTCAGTCTTTATATATTTCCTGTGTGTACTAATATGGAGGATACAGGAGGTAATAAAGAGTTCTGTATTTAAGGTATATGATAGAGATACTGAATATTGGGGCACATTTACTTACCCGGTTCGTGGAGGTCCCCTGAAAGTGCATTGTCCGTGTATAATGCGCTGTGCCGCGTTTCACTACGAGCGAGCGCCCGATATCCTGCATGTGTCGTTTCCCTGCTCAGGTCCCCTGGAGTTCACCTTCTTCCTCCTGGTGCATTGTCTTGCGACACAAATTGTATCTTAAATCCCGCGTTCAGCCCGAATCAGATCGTCCGGACGTCCACCCCCAATTTCTCTCGCATTGGAAGCCAGCGCAGCCGCGCCACAATCCGATCGCGTGCGACCGAATCCCAGCGCAGACCCCTGTCAAATATCTGTCAAAGCCGCGCAAATCCCGAAAACGAAAGTGCAATCCCCAACCCCTAGTAAATAAGCCCCATTGTGTTGTATCATACACTCATTTCTCATACACTCACTGCATATTCTAGATATTAATATAATTTACTCATATATTTAGTCGTCCGCTGACCTATATATAATGTGTACGGTGCATAACACTGTATATAATGCTGGCATAGCCCCCTATAGTGACCATATATTGTATATAATAATATATAGTATAGCAATAATATCCCCACTGAAGCGTGTATTTACAGTAGACAGTGGCGCTGCAGTAGGTGTAGGTGTGTATTCTGCGCCATGACCTGGGTAGTATAACTTTCCTGACGTTCCCGCCTTTGCCAGGGGCGCCTTATAAATTTTGGGGTGTGTCACACAACAGGATCGTAATTAACTGCAGAAGATTTCACAATACATACCCACCATCTGGACTGTGGGAGGATATAGCAGCACTAATGAAGGAAAGGGGAGGCTGTGGTAGGGGGCTACGGGAGGCTATGGTAGTACTAGGGGGCTATGGGAGGCTATGGTAGTACTAGGGGGCTACGGTAGTACTAGGAGGCTCCGAAAAAGCTATGGCAGTACTAGGGGGCTACGGGAAGCTGTGGCACTACTAGGGGGGTACAGGAGGCTATGGTACTTCTGGCAGGCTACAGGCAAGCTATGGCACTACTAGGGGGCTACGGGAGGCTATGTCACTACTAGGGGGGCTATGGGAGGGTATAGCAGTACTAGGAGGCTACAGAATGCTATGGCATTACTTGGGGCTTCGGGATGGTATGGCAGTACTAGCGGGCTACAGGAAGCTGTGACACTTCTACAGGGCTATGGGAGACTATGGCACTACTGGCGGGGTAAAGCAGTACTATGGTCACTAGAGGAGGCTATGATACTACTATGAGGGCAAATGGAGGTGAACATCCCCTCAACTTTCCCTATCTGTTATAATTTGTTCTTAACCAATATCTATTTTAAATATAATTAATAAAAGTTAAATATTATTGCCACCTTTTCCCACACTTTCCCCTTCCCTTAAGATTCAAACATACGTAACTTTGGTGGTGTACACCTGGCAGAAGAGATATATTCTAAAAAAGGATAAATATCCACAAATCAACATTCTTCTGACATATCGGCTGGCAAATGGAGGTTATAACACTACTATGAGGGCAAGGGGAGGTTATGACACTACTATGGGGCTAGGAGAGGCTATGACAGTACAATAGGGTTAGGGGAGGCTATGGCACTTCTATGGGGCAATGTTACACTATGGCATTACAATTGGGGCTAGGGGAGGATTTAGTTCTACTATGGGGTAAGGTGAGGAAATGGAATTACTATGTGGGAAAGAGGAGGCTATGGAACCATTATGGGAGATAAGGGATGCTATTGTAATACTGTGCCGGTTAGGGGAGGCTATGGCACTACAATTGGGGGTAGGGGAGGTTATGGTACTACTATGGGGGCTAGGGGAGGATATGGTACTACTATAGGGGTAGGGGAGGATATGGTACTACTATGGGGGTAGGGGAGGTATGGTACGACTATGGGGGTAGGGGAGGATATGGTACTACTATGGGGGTAGGGGAGATAGGAGGAACTGTTCTCCACACAGAACACGCCGCTGGATCGCGACTGGACCGGGTTGTATGTTGACAGTTGTATAGTTTTCCTGATCAAAGATAAGGATATTTTTCAATTTCTTATTAGTGGATTTCTGGCTTTCTTGACTAGCGATGAGCGGACCAGAACCCAAATGAATCCTGAATACTTACAACCACCAGTAACACCCATAATAGGTGCTGGCGAAGCCAAAGGGGGCATCTAGATGCTTGCACCACATACGGGCCACCATTTTCCCAAGGATTGTCGGGGAGTGATGATCCTATAGTAAAAGTTAGGTATGGCTTTGCTGACAACAGTTAAAAAAAAAAAAAAAAAAAAAAAAAAAAAAAAAAAAAAAAAAAAAAAAAAAAAAAAAAAAAAAAAAAAAAAAAAAAAAAAAAAAAAAAAAAAAAAAAATGGGGGTCTGCTCATCACTACTTCTATATGTGTTACTAAAGCTGTACACACAAATTAGATTAATGTTGACCTAATTTCCTGATTTTGACAAGAGCAAGTGACCATCTGATGTGTATGTGGATCTCAGGAAGCTCACCTGGTGGCCAACATTATACTTGAGTGGCTTTAACCATTTTAGCTTTCTCTTAAATGAACCAAACTCAGCTTTGTGTATGTGCTGAAGGGATAACTTCCAGCCAAACAAGAGTTTGACCAATAGATATTAGTTTTAATAAAACTAGTCAACCTTTTGATTGGGGACAATAGACCTTTCACTTATATAAGGGATCAATGGAAAGAAGGATTGGGCAATAGTTTTGCAACATGTCTAATCATGCAAGTGGCTTTTATCCCTTCACTTTGAGAACCAAGTTCAGCTCGGTGGATAGCATGGTCCAAAAGCACAGCCAAGAAATGGGTCCTCCAACACCTATGTAATGTTTATAGCCAGTAACTCTCTTAGTCTTAGAGGGTGCAGCCGTCATACCTGTCACTGCCTGATGTAATGTGGGGGAGGGGGAGGACTGGATGATACAAGCCTAAACCTGGAGCACAAAGAAAATATCTACTCGACATCCGCTGCCTTTATATATAGTCAGCACCGGGATCATGGGAACATCTGCCCTGGTACTGGGTGCAGTGGCGTAACAACATCCGTAGCGGTTGCTACGGGGCCCGGGTGGCACAGGGGCCCGGATGAACAGCAGAGACAACATTTACAAATGCATACTGGGGCGATGGGACGGCACTTGCACAGAAATCCTGATAATCTGGTTTTTGCTTAAACAAAAAAAGAAACATAAAAGAAACAAACCGGAACCTGACGTAAGACTGAGAAATGCAAGTCACCTCCAGGATCCATCATCCAAGACACCGAGGAGGGGTCACACGGGTTCATAGGTCACTGTTACATAAACATCACTGAAAAATCTACAATAATGTCCATAGTGAGAGGGTCCATATGACTATAGGGGTCTGGGGTCCATATGACTGGTACATTGTCTGGTCTGGGGTCTGTATTACTATAGGGGTCTGTATTACTATAGGGGTCTGGGGTCCATATGACTGGTCCTTTGTCTGGTCTGAGGTCTGTATTACTATAGGGGTCTGGGGTCCATATGACTGGTCCTTTGTCTGGTGGGAGGTCTGTATTACTATAGGGGTCTGGGGTCCATATGACTGGTCCTTTGTCTGGTCTGAGGTCTGTATTACTATAGGGGGTGGTCTGTGAGGGTATCGGCAGATGACTGGGTCCTTTGTTCGGTGAGGTCTGTATTACTATAGGGGTGGGGGTGCTGTGGTCAACATATGACTTTCCGTATGTCTGGTCTGAGGTGCGGGTGTATTACTAAATAGGGGTCTTTGGTGTC
The DNA here is from genome assembly GCA_019512145.1 of Engystomops pustulosus. Lineage (NCBI taxonomy): Eukaryota > Metazoa > Chordata > Amphibia > Anura > Leptodactylidae > Engystomops > Engystomops pustulosus. The sequence goes on from WNYA01001390.1 coordinate 55,182, forward strand.
CCATATGACTGGGTATTTGTGCTTGTCTGAGGTCCGATATTACCATATGGGTCTAGGGTCCAGTATGTCTGTACTTTGATCTGTCTGGAGGTCTGGTATCACTATAGGGGCTACGAATGGGGCCATATGACTGAGTTCCTTTGTCCTGGTGCTGAGGTCTCATATGACTATAGGAGGGGTCCGGGGGGTCCATATGACTGGTCGCGGATTGTCTGGGTCTGGGGTCCAAGGTTACTATAAGGGTCTGGGGTCCATATTGACTGTCCTTTGTCTGGTCGTGAGTGCTGTATCTATAGTGGGGTCGGGGGTCCATTGCTGGCCTTTGTCGGTTCTGAGGTGCCATATGAACTCGAGGCTGTATTATTATGGTGGTCTGGGGTCTGTATTATTATGGTGGTCTGGGGTCTGTATTAGTTATGGCTCTGGTCTGTATTAGTTTAGGGTCTGGACTCTGGTCTGGGGTCCATATTAGTTTAGGGGTTTTGAGTAGTTATTACTTAGGGGTCTGGAGTCTTTTTCGGTTTAGAGATTGGTCTGGGATCTGTACCAGTGTAGAGGTTCTGGTCTGTGTTAGTTGTGGGGGGGGGGGGGGGGGGGGGTTTTGGGGTAAATAGTTTGGGGGGTGGGCTGGGGGCTGTACCAGGGGGGGGCTTTTTGTTTTTGTCAATAATGTGGGGGGGGGGGAGCTCTTTTTGTGCTCTTCGATGTGAACAACGGGAGTCGGCTCCCTTCACTTATCCCCGCCCCTTATCGGGTAACCACTGGATAATCGGGTTAGCAGTGGATTGGAGAGGGGTGATTGGCTGGACTGTACAATAGGGAGCCCTTCATCTTTTAGTGGGCGGAGCCTAATGATCCAACTCACTGAGAAGAGCGGGACTCGGGCTCCATCACTGGTCTGACCTCAGCTCTTCATTCATTATTTGCTGACAGCAAGCAGAGCTCCTGAAATGATGATGATGTGTAGCCGGTATATGGGAAAGTCTCAGAATTTTCCGCTTCATCTACATAACTCCTGGAAGTCTTCCCGGGTTTTATAGTCCTGATGTAATCCTGCGCCACCCGCTGTGGAATAGTGAGTGAGGGCAAGGTGCGGGCACACGGTGGCAGCTGAGCTTTGCCCTGGGTGAGGTCGGGTAACACAGGAGCATCTCTTACTAAACTCAATAATATGTGCCAATACAGAAAATAGGCGTGCGCATATCCTAGTGGAAAGGGGCGGAGCCAAGAGACCCGAAATGTCCCAGCGGAAGAAATCATCTACACCACTATAAGATGTGGGGTCTCCATTAGTCTGGTCTGGGGTCTGTGTAGATGTAGGGTCTGGTCTGGGGTCTGTATTGGTTTATGGGTCTGTGTAGATGTAGAGTCTGGTCTGGGCTCTGTATTAGTGTAGAGGGTCTGGTCTGGGGTCTGTATTAGTGTAGAGGGTCTGGTCTGGGGTCTGTATTAGTGTAGAGGGTCTGGTCTGGGGTCTGTATTAGTGTAGAGGGTCTGGTCTGGGGTCTGTATTACTATAGGGGTCTGGGGTCCATATGACTGGTACTTTGTCTGGTCTGAGGTCTGTGTTACTATAGGGGTCTGGGGTCTGGTACTTTCTGGGGTCCTTATAAGTACTGCTGTGGAATTTTTATAGGTTTATTGTATCTGGATGGTGTCTTTTATGTTTTTTTAAAGGATTTTTGGGATTTGTGTTTTAGGGTCTGGTCACATTTTTGGGGGTTTCTCTGCATTCTGTATTCATTTATAAGATCTGGTCTGGGATCAGTATTATTTTAGGGATCTGGGGTGTATTAGTTTTGGGGTCTGTTCGGGGTCATGTCTTTATTAAAGGGGTTTTCCCATCGTAGAGAGTTAGTCAGCTCCATAGGAAAGAAAGTGGCGGCCCGCGCATGCGCAACCGGCTGCATTCCATCTGTAGGGATCTGGTCTGGGGGTGTATCAGTTTTGGAGTCTGTTCTGGGGTCTGTATTAGTTTAGCGGTTTGTTCTGGGGACGTATTCATTTTGGGGTCTGTTCGGGGTCATTTCTCCATCAAAATGAATGGGCAGCTCGCGCATGCGCAACCGGCGGCTCGGATTATTTCATGGTCTGTATTCGTTAAGTGATCTGGTCTGGGGGGTGTATGAGTTTTGGAGTCTGTTCTGGGGTCTGGATTAGTTTAGGGATTTGTTCTGGGGATGTATTAATTTTGGGGTCATGTCGTTATTATTGGGGTATTCCCATCTGGGCAGTCACATTTAATTCATCTGCTATGTATATACATTCCTTCAATTGGATGTTATTTAATATACCTGTGTGCAGTTAATTTCCCATAACTGTAGTCATATGGTCCCTTAGGATGAGATGGCTGTCCTTGGAGATGCTGTGCTTTTCCAGACATGCGCTAATGAGGCCCCGAGATCATTACTACAGGACAGTGGAGAGACACATAGTAACTCCCGGTTATTTCTGCCGCAAATATTATTATTATTTTTTTTTTTTTTGAGAAATTTCTCCAGCAGTGGTGGTCGTATCCAAGGACAGCTGGTTGATTTTAGTTCACGCGTCTGTGGTTCTTTATGTATTATATCAGGGTCAGTATTAGAGTAGGGTCTGGTCTGGGGTCTGTATTAGTTTAGGGGTCTGGTCTAAGGGTCTGTTTTAGTTTAGGGGTCTGGTTTGAGGTCAGTATTAGTTTAGGGATCTGGTCAGGGGTCTGTATTAGTGTAGAGGGTCTAGTCTGGGGTCTTTATTAGTGTAGAGGGTCTGGTCTGGGGTCTGTATTAGTGTAGAGGTCTGGGGTCTGTATTAGTGTAGAGAGTCTGGTCTGGGGTCTGTATTAGTGTAGAGAGTCTGGTCTGGGGTCTGTATTAGTGTTGAGGGTCTGGTCTGGGGTCTGTATTAGTGTAGAGGATCTGGTCTGGGGTCTGTATTAGTGTAGAGGGTCTGGTCTGGGGTCTGTGTTAGTGTAGAGGGTCTGGTCTGGGGTCTGTATTAGTGTAGAGGGTCTGGTCGGGGGTCTATATTAGTGTAGAGGGTCTGGTCTGGGGTCTGTATTAGTGTAGAGGGTCGGGTCTGGGGTCTGTATTAGTGTAGAGGGTCTGGTCTGGGGTCTGTATTAGTTTAGGGGTCTGGTCTGTGGTCTGTATTAGTTATGGGTCTGGGGTCTGTATTAGTGTAGAGGGTCTGGTCTGGGGTCAGTATTAGTTATGGGTCTGGGGTCTGTATTAGTTTAGGGGTCTGGGGTCTTGGGTCTGTGTTAATTTAGGGTCTGGGGTATGTATTAGTTCAGAGTCTGGTTTGGAGTCTGCATAAGTTTAGGGGTCTGGTCTGGGGTCTATATTAGTTTAGGGGTATGGGGTCTGTATTTGTTTATGGGTCTGGGGTCAGTATTAGTGTAGGGTCTGGTCTGGGCTCTGTATTAGTTTATGGGTCTGGGGTCTGTATTAGTGTAGAGGGTCTGGTCTGGGCTCTGTATTAGTTTATGGGTCTGGGGTCTGTATTAGTTTAGGGGTCTGGTCTAGGGTCTGTATTTGTGTAGAGAGTCTGGTCTGGGGTCTGTATTAGTGT
>WNYA01001390.1:58816-75282 GCA_019512145.1 Engystomops pustulosus
ATGAGGTCTGTATTAGTTTGAGGGTATTGGTACGGTGGTCTGTATTAGGGTAGAGGGTCTGAGTATGGGGTATGTTCGTTAGTGTAGAGAGTCGGGTCTGGGCTATTATTAGCGTTTTTGGGTTTGGTATGGGGTCGTATTAGGTACGGGCTGGTATGGGGTCGGATTAGGAGATGGTTGATGAGGATATGTTTTAGTGTAGAGGGTATGGTATGGGGGGTGCAGGTATAGTTGTAGAGGGTCTGGTATGGGGTTCTGTTATAGTGAGAGGGGTATGGTTTGGGGTATGTATTAGTGTAGAGGGTCTGGGCTGGGGTCTGATTAGGTAGGTATGTATGGGTATGTATTAGTGTAGGGCGTCTGGTTCTGGGACTGTTTCAGTTGTATGGGGTCGGTCTGGGGTCTGAAATAGTTGTAGCGGGTCTGGTCTGGGATCTGTATTAGTGTTGAGAGGGTTGGTCTTGGGGTCTGTATTAGTGTAGGAGGGTAGGGTTGGGGGTTGTTATTAGGTTAGAGGGTATGGTCTGGGGTCGTATTAGTGTAGAGGGTCTGGGGTCTGTCTTAGCTGTTAGAGGGTCTGGTAGGGTCTGTATTAGGTAGAGCGGTTGGTCTGGGGTTGATAGGTAGCGGGTCTGGTCTGGGGTCTGTATTAGTGTAGAGGTCTGGTCTGGCAGGTCTGTATTAGCGTTGGTCTGGTCTGGGGGATGTATTAGTGATGAGGGTCTGGTATGGCGGTCTGTATTAGTGTAGAGGGGTCTGTCTGGGGGTCTGTATTAGTGTAGAGGGTCTGAGTTCTGGGCTCTGTATAGTTGTAGAGGGGCTGCTGGTTCTGGGGTTGTCTTAGGTAGAGGCGTCTGGTATGGGGTCTTGTATTAGGTGGGTCTGGTCTGGGAGTCTGATAGTGTAGAGGGTCTGGGGTCGGTCTATTACGTGTAGCAGGGTTGGCGGTGGATTAGGGGTAGCAGGCGACTGTTGGGCTGGTCGTGTCTGTCATGTGCTAGGGGTTCTGGGGTTTTTGTATTATGTGTTGAGCGAGGGGTCTGGTCTCGGGGGGTCGGATTAGTGCCTCAGAGCGGTGGGTCTTGGGGATTTGTAATTAGTGTAGGGTCGGGGTATGGGGTCGGCTTATTAGTGCTCTGGCATGGCTGAGAAGGGTCTGGGCGGTATGGATAGTGTTATGAGGGTTGGGTGGTTTTGTATTGAGTGTAGAACTGGTCCGGTCTGGGGTCTGTATTAGTGTTTAGCGGGTATGGGTCTGTATAGTGTGAGAGGCGGTGGTCTTGGGTCTCTGTATTAGTGAGATGCGGGTTGTTCTGGGGTTCTTTTTGGATTAGTGGAATTGAGGTTGTTGTGGGGTGTCTTGCATTAGCGTACGAGGCGTTGCGTCTGGGCGTCTGTATAGCGTAGAGAGTCTGGTCTGGGGTCTGTATTAGTCTAGAGAGGGGTTCTCAAATCGACGGCCCGAGGGCTCAACTGCGGCACCGGGGACATTATTTGTGGCCCAACCTGGTCGTGCTGCATGGAGAAGGGCTCAGCGGTAAGTCTTGCTGCATATGAACAGCAAAGAAAAGGCATACGGAGATGGCTCCGTTACCCGACGCGCGGTCGATCATGGGGTGGACTGAGGGACGGGACCCATGGGTAGTCAGCGGCGCACCTGCCGGCGCTGAGATGATAACCGGCGCAGCCAGCGGGCGATGTTTAAGTTGTGACAGAAGCCGGCGACTTCACGTTACTACAGCGAGGAGTGTTCTGGATATGGTCCGCTGCGTGGGATCGGGAGGAGACGGAGCTGTCCCAATTGAAAATAAGACCGGGCCCCCGATACGCCCCACTCCACCCACATCGCGGCGTTTCCCACCATCGCAGCATAGACCCGCACGTCTGCTGCGCGGGTCGTGAGGTCCTGACCGGCACCGACCTGTCCCGACGCGTCTCAGACGTCCGCCGCGCCGATTGAAGAAGACGAGAGCGCGAAGAAGGAGCTGGATAAAATAGGTAGAGTGTTATTTTTATCTTGCTTAAGTATTATGGGTCCCTTTTTATCTTTTGGGGGGCATAGGTGAAAGTTAGAAATTGCGGGGGGATATTACCTATGGGGGACATACACGGCTACTGCTGGGGGGATTATGAATTATGGCTCCTGGAGGGGGGGGGGCATTAACTCACTGGACACTGCGGGGCGGCGACCATTAATTTGGCACTGGAGGGGGGACATAATTATGGCTACTGATTTTCTGGGGGGGACATTATTAAGTATGCTGGGGGGGACATTAATCAGGCTACTGTGGGGGGGACATAATATGGCTGACTGGAGGGGGACATTAATTATAGTCTGTGGGATGTGGGAAATTAATTATGGCTATGTGTGGGGCGGGAGGGGACACTAATTATGGCTACTGCCTGGCGGGGATCATTAATGATGGTAATGCTGGAGGGGGGGACATAATTATAGCTACTGATGGGGGGGAATTAATTATGGTACTGGTGGGGGGGAAATTGATTATGGCTACTGGTGAGGGGGGACTTTAATTATGCGCTATGGTGAGGGGGGACATTGATTGATGGCTATTTTTGGTTGGTGCGGGGGGGGGACATTGATTACTGTATGGTGGATGGTTGTTCAATATGTTGTTTAAGCATACGGGGGGGGGGGCCCGTTGGGGAATTTTGCCCTGGCCAAGACGGATCTAGTTAAGCACTCTGTACGGTAACACCCGCGCTCAGTGTTAGACGATCCGCGGTGTGCTTTCACAGCGTGGCTGCCGGCAAATAAAAAAAATATTTTTGTACAGGAGTTTTATGGAATGGAGTGTCCATGAATGGGCGCTCAGGCGGTAGAAGCTTGGGAACCCCTCGGTGCCACAGAGCGTTCATAGAGACAACACGTCCACACGCTCGGGGCTTTACTCGCGACTGGGAGACGCCATGCAATTTGAATTGAATAATGATATTTGTAAGCGCATTTGTGTGGAAAACGTGCTGCGGCCAGCCGTTACAAGAATTTAACCTCACTTGGGACCCAAAAGTAATCTAGTTTGAGATCCTGGGTAAAGGGTATGGATGGGCTAGTATTACGTTGTAAGAGGGTCGGTAGGGGGCATGTATTAGTTGATAGAGAGTATGGTTATGGGTATGTATTAGTGTAGAGGTAGAGGGTACTCGGGGGTCTATGTATTAGTGTAGATGGTATGGTGTCTTCGGATTAGTGTAGAGGGTTGGTCTGGGTGTGTATTAGTGTTTGTAGAGTGCGTCTCTGGGCGTCTGTATTAGCTGACTGAGGGTCTGGTATGGGGTCATGTATAGTGATAGACGAGTCTGGTCTGGGGTCTGGATTAGTTAGAAGGGTGTATGGTATGGGGTATGTATTAGGTAGATGGTTGGTCTGGGGAGTCTGTATAGTGTAGAGGTTTGGTCTGGGGCTTGTATTAGTGTTAGTAGAGTGGTCTGGTTGGGGTCGGATTAGTGTAGAGCGTATGGGTTGGAGGTCTGTCTTAAGTGTAGCTGAGTCTGGTATGGTCTGTTTAGTGTAGGGGCTGGTCTGGGGTCTGTATAGTGCAGAGCGTCTGGTCTGGGGTCTGTATAGTGTAGAGGGTCTGGTCTGGGGTTGTATTAGTGTAGGGGTCTGGTCGGGGGGCTGATTATGTGAGCGGTGGGTCTGGGGGACGGTATTAGTGTAGAGGGTTGCGTCGGGGTCTGTATAGTGGAGGGGTCTGGTCTGGGGTCTGTTCAGTGTAGGAGGGTCTGGTTGCTGGGGTCTGTATCAGTGTAGAGGGTCTGGTCTTATGGGGTCTGTATTCGTGTATAGAGGGTGGTCTGAGGGTCGTCCTTAGTGTAGAGAGTCGGTATGGGTTGTATTAGTGTAGCGATGGCTGGTCTGGGGGGTCTGTATTAGGTAGCGGGTCTGGTCTGGGATCTGTAGTAGTTGTAGCGGGTCTGGGGTGTCTTAGTGTAGCGGTCTGGTCTGGGCTTGTATTAGTGTAGAGGGTATGATCTGGGCTTGTCTTAGTGTGTAGAGGGTCTGGTCTGGTCTGCTCTTAGTGTAGAGGTCTGGTCTGGGCCATGTATTCGTGTAGGGGTCTGGTCTGGGGTCTGATTAGTGTAGAGGTCTGGGGTCTGGTTGAGTGTTAGAGGATTGGTCTGGGCGCTGTATTGGTAGAGGGTCTGGTTGGGATGTATTAGTGTAGAGGGTATGGTCTGGGGTTCTGTTAGGGTAGAGCGGTTGCGGGTCTGTATTAGTGTAGAGGTTGGTCTGAGGGTCTGTATTAGTGTAAGTAGGCGGGTTGGTCATTGGGGAATGTATTAGTGTAGAGGGTCTGGTCTGGGGTCTGTATTAGGTGTAGCAGGTCTGGTCTGGGGTCTGTATCAGTGTAGAGGGTCTGGCTTGGGGCCTGTATTAGGGTATAGAGGGTTGTTCTGGGGTCTGTCTAGTGTAGAAGGTAGAGGGTCTCTGGTCTGGGGTCTGTATCCAGGTAGAGGGTATTCGTTGGGGTCTGATCAGGTAGAGGGTTGGTCTGGGTCTGATTAGTGTAGAGGGTTATGGTCTGGGTCTGTATTAAGGGTGTAGAGGAGTCGGTTCTGGGGTCGGTATTAGTGGCTTAGAGGTCTGGTTTCTGGGGTCTGTATTAGGGTAGAGGGTCTGCCTCTGGGGTTGTTATTAGTGTAGAGGGCTGGTCTGAGGGCACTGTATTAGTGTAGGGGTTATGGTTGGGGTCTGTATAGTGTAGAGGTTGGGGTCTGTAATTAGTGTAGAGGCGTCTGGTTGGGGTGGATTAGTGTAGAGGGTTGGTCTGGGGTTTGATAGTGTAGGGGTCTGGTCTGGGGGGTCTGTAGTAGTGTAGGGGTTGGTCTGGGTCTGTATTGTGTTAGGGGTCTGGCTCTGAGGGTCTGTATAGAGTAGTCGTAGAGGGTATGGTGCTCAGATCTGATTTAGTGTAGAGGGTCGGGTCTGGGGTCTGTATAGTGTAGAGGGTCTGGTGTGGGGTCTGTATTAGTGTAGAGGGTTGGTCTGGGGTATGTATTGTGTAGAGGGTGGGGTCTTGGATCTGATATTCGTGTAGGGGTCTGGTATGGGGTTGTAGTAGTGTAGAGGGTCTGGTCGGGTCTGTATAGTGGAGGGTATGGTCTCTGGCTTGGGGTCTGTATTAGTTGTAGAGGGTCTGATAGGGGTCGTATAGTGTTTGGGTTCTGGTCTGGTGGTCTTATTAGTGTTGGGTTCTGGTCTGGGGTTGTATTAGTTGTGGTTGGTTCTGGGGTCTCTGTATAGTGTAGAGTCTGGGTCTTCTGGGGTTGTATATAGTGTAGAGAGTTGGGTGGGGTCTGTATTAGCTGTAGAGAGGTCTGGTTCTGGGGTTCTTTATTGTGATAGAGAGTCGGGTGTTGGGGTCGTTTTAGTGTTAGAGGGTCTGGTCTGGGGTCTGTATTAGTGTATGTAGAGGGTCTGGTATGGTGTCTGATTAGTGTAGACGGGTCTGGTCGCGGGTTGTATTAGTGTAGAGGTTCTGGTCTGGGGTTGTATTAGTGTAGAGGGTATGGTCTGGGGTCTGTTAGGTAGATCGTGTGTCTGGGGTCTGTATTCTTTTTAGAGGGTCTGGTTTTGGGGTCTGTATTTAGTGTGAGAGGCTGGTCTGGGGTCTTGTATTAGTGTATAGAGGGTCGGTGGGGTCTTTATTAGTGTTAGAGGAGTGTAGGCTCTTATTAGGTAGAGGGGCTGATGGTATGTGTTGTATTAGTGTTAGAGGGTCTGGTCTGGGCTCTGTATTAGGGTAGGAGACGTCGGGTCTGTATTAGTGTAGGAGGGTCTCTGGTTGGGGTCTGTATTAGTGTAGAGGGTCTAGGTCTGGCTCTGTATAAGTGGTTCGTTGGTTTTTCCTTTGGGGTCAGTATTAGTTTAGGGGTCTGGTCTGGGGTCTGTATTAGAGTTGGGTTCTGGTCTGGGGTCAGTATTAGTGTAGATGGTCTGGGGTCTGTTTTAGTTTAGGGTTCTGGTCTGGGGTCAGTATTAGTTTAGGGTCTGTTCGGAGCCAGTATAACATTTATTAAGGGTTGCGTCGTGTATTCATATGAGGGGTTTGGATGTGCGTCATGTCTATGGTGATGTCTTCTAGGCGGTCTTTGTTGTAATTAGATCGGGGACGTAGAACCTATAGAAATGTAGGAACATTCAGTAAGCCTTTTGATGCGCTATGTGACCAATCTTTTTAAGGATGATCAATAGGTGGGACCCTATTTCCAGGAGAGATCTAAAACCAAATAATCATTTTTTGCAGACTTTGCCCCCCTTGATGGAGCGGCGACCTTTGTAGTGTATTGATCTGGTAGAGGGTGACCATCACATGATTTAGATTACTAATCTCCTTAAAGGGGCAATGTCAACCCTGACTGTCACCTTACTCATACCACCTGATCTACAAGTGATGACGCTGCAGAATCGACTCCTCACGATGGACGTACCGGCCGCCCCATCACTAATCATAGGGGATGGGGCTCTGGGACAGGGCGGGGTTACATACCGCCTGCAGACTGTGCGCGCAGTTCCGCAGAAATGCACCGGGACATCTCCGCACCATGGAGCTCCCACGGACTCTACGTGGTGCTTGAATGATGGGCACCCGATGCCAGTGCTGGGATTTTTGGCACCAGCCCATTTGATTTGAACGGTGAGTATGACACCTCTGCTTGCTGGTCAGTGAATGGAGACACCCTCCAGGGGACAAGGACACGCCCAAGCCAGGAAATTGTAATAGTGAGGGTGGGATGGCATCTCACTTAAGCTACTAAGCTTCCATACATTGATTGCAAGCAGAGATCTTGCAGAAGTAATACACACACTAGTAGAAATCACATAGAAAGTCCCGGATAGAGGGGATGGGGTCACTTACAGCTTAGCTGCTACATGTGGGCACTGATGTTATAATGGGGGCACTGTGGTCAGCGCTGATATGAACCGCAGTGTACATCACAATTGTGGGGGCTTACAGAAGTCAGCAGTGTAATTATGGGGGCACTGTGGTCAGCACCATTATGGGGTTACTGTGGTTGGAACTGTTATAATGGGGGCACTGTGGTCAGCAATATAATGGGGGCACTGCGGTCAGCACTGTTATGATGGGGGCTCTGTGGTCAGCAATGTTATTATGAGGGCACTGTCGTTAGCACTATTATGATGGGGGGACTGTGGTCAGCACTGTTATTATGGGAGGACCGTGGTCAGTACTATTATGGGGGCACTGTGGTCAGTACTATTATGATGGGGGCACTGTGGTCAGTAGTATTATGATGGGGGCACTGTGGTCAGCACTGTAATGATGGGGGCACTGTGGTCAGCACTGTTATGATGGGGGCACTGTGGTCAGCACTTTATGGGAGTACTGTGGTCGGCACTGTTATTATGGGGGCACTGTGGTCAGCACTGTTACAATGGAGGCACTGTGGTCAGTACTATCATGGGGGCACTGTGGTCAGTACTATCATGGGGGCGCTGTGGTCAGTACTATCATGGGGGCACTGTGGTCAGCACTGTTACAATGGGGGCACTGTGGTCAGTATTATCATGGGGGCGCTGTGAGCAGCACTGTTATTATGATGGGGGCTCTGCGGTCAGCACTGTTATGGGGGTCCACTGTGGCCATAATTATTAATGGGGGACTAATACAGTCAGAAGTGATGGTCATGTTTGCACCTTCTCCCGCACAGTACACCAAAGAGCAGGCGGGGGAGAGCGTCAAGGTGGCCATCGAGGTCGGATATCGCCACATTGACTGCGCCTTTATATACGGGAACGAGGTTCAGGTCGGTGAAGCCATCAGATCCAAGATTGCCGATGGGACGGTGAAAAGAGAAGACATCTTCTACACTGGGAAGGTAACGGGGACCAATCAAAATCATCTTCTTAATTTTTTTCTCATTTATGTGGCCACCAGGGGCGCTGCTGAGCTGTAAACACATCCTTTATTCTTTAGCTTTGGTGCAATAACCAGGCCCCGGAGAGGGTCCGTCTCGCCCTGGAGAAATCTCTGGCAGATCTGCAGCTGGACTACGTGGACCTCTTCCTGATCCATACACCGGTGGAGTTTCAGGTAGGATCGGACATTGTTCACATTGCTGCAGATTTGGTGGTGACTAGAGTAGAATAACCCAATTCTTTGTAAATTCTTGTTCTGCACCAGCCGGGCGATAATCCATTCCCTACGGATGAAAACGGGAAGCCGATTTTCCATAACACAGATATCCGGGAAACATGGAAGGTAAAGACCGGATCATAGGGAGTAAAATTCACAGTTTTTCGAGGGAACCATCCCTTTAACTGTGTCCCCATCAATCCTAGGCTCTGGAGGCGTGTAAGGACGCAGGACTTGTCCGATCTATCGGAGTCTCCAATTTTAACCACAAGCAACTGGAACTGATTCTCAACATGCCAGGACTCAAGTACAAACCCGTCTGCAACCAGGTGACTATTACACCCCGTTATCCTAAAACTATGCCCAATAAAAAATTTCCAAAAATATTTCCAAAAACACACAGGTCTGGTTTGGTATTAGTTCATTCCAATTCATTTTAATGCAATACCGGACATGGCCATGGAATAGGTGTGGCGCTGTTTATAGGGAAGAAGATATATTTTTTTCCTAATCATGTACAATCGATTACACGAAAAGAACTGTAATATATATAATAACAATCCATTCTATGTCCATATAGGTGGAATGTCACATATTCCTCAACCAGGGCAAATTACTGGAGTTCTGCAAGTCTCATGATATTGTGCTGGTGGGATACAGTGTCCTGGGGTCCAGCAGAGTAGAGGGCTGGTAAGTATAATATACTGCCCCCTATGTACAGGAATATATCTACTATAATACTGCCCCTGTGTACAAGAATATAACTACTATAATACTGCCCCTATGTACAAGAATATAACTACTATAATACTGCCCCCTATGTACAAGAATATAACTACTATAATACTGCTCCCTATGTACAGGAATATAACTACTATAATACTGCCCCCTATGTACAGGAATGGAAACTGCCCTGATGTTGGCAGGGCTGGTTGACCATCATGTGTATCTATGTATAGGCTTACAGGCCCCCAATGGGAAGGTGTCTGAGCAATAAGGTCCTAGTGTTCCTGCAAAACTCAATGCTAAGTTGATCAGTCTGGAAGTTTGTGTCCTGTGCCTGTTTTTACCCTATGATCTTGTCCCACCTGAATGTACACAACCTAGGATTACAATCTGCCCATCCCTATGGACACAGTACGTGCAGCTTCGCCTCTCCATTGCCACGTACTGGTGTCTATTCACATAGGGTCACTTGTTCCTAAAGGCAGAGGCTAAAAACGTTAGATGAGATGTACAACAACTTATTAGTCCCACAGGTACTTGTAAATGTTAGTAATTATGTATCTACTGACGCAGTTCAACTTATGGATATTATGACTCATTAAGATCAGTGGTGACATCCTCTGATGAATATCCATGAGTTGGAGCAGCCTTATATGAAGAAGTCCCAAGCACCAAAATGTTAGCAATGCAGTAGTTGCCTTTTTGAGGACCATATATGTCTAGCTAAGAACCCTACAAATCATACGTCTGATCAATGACCTGAATTTCTTGCATTTCTGAAGAAATCCTTATCTTCCATCCACCTCATTGTGTCCGGTATTGTGTCCACACATCTTTGAATTCTTATATTTTAGGCATTGCCTCTGGGAGAACAAGCAAACGTCTATATTTTAATAGTCCAGGTAATATAGACCATGGGTGCACCCCATGCTTCCCACAAAATAGAAATATCCCCCGGTACTGACTGAAATGACGCAAAGAATACGGAAAATTGGCTTCCCGCCGGGACAGATAAGGTCGCACATTTACCAGGAAATACAGTAAATTCTTAGAAAGGCGCCTATGCTAACACACGAGGACATCGTCAATACATGGATCTAAAGCTGTTTAGAGAATAGTTTAACCCGTGTCCCCGGTTGTATCACAATCGACCCCCTCCTCGCCGTTCCCTTTCGCTCTTCCTGCGATCAATGAAAATTAAGTATCCGCTCGATAAAATGGCACGCCGATGTCACAAAAAGCTCCCATTGATCGGAAACCACAAGCGCAGCGAAACAATAGCAGGAATTCTAAATACAACTGCAAGGAGGAGAGTCCTGTGAGACGAAATCAGCAATTGGTCTTCACGGAGCAATATATCGTGTCTTCAGCGCACTAAAGGAGAATCTCCAACACCTGCCGTCCTTATAGGGATTTAACCTCCAGCACGTCCTCAGGAAGACACATTACTGCTGATGTACATTGTTACTATCGCTTTATTGCTACTTGTTACTTACCATGCACAATCTGTAAAGTGTTCAGTCTGAAGACACAGGCCATGTTATGGCTGCTAATGTCATACCAGACACTGCCCCCAGGAAGGGAATCCAACTTATAGTTATATAATATATATTGCAAAGAGTCACAAAAACACCATTACACTCCAGCGCAGACCTTACATTGACTGCTTGCATTATACATAACTATACTATAGAATATAGCTAATAATACTCCCCCCATGTAACATAATAATAACTACTATAATACTGCCCCCTATGTCACAAGAAATAACTACTATAATACTGCCCCATGTTACAACAGAATATCTACTATATACTGCCCCTATGTAACAAGAATATAACTACTATAATACTGCCCCCTATGTAAAAATATGAACTACTATATTACTGCCCCCTATGTAACAAGAATATACCTACTATAAACTTGCCCCCTAAATGTTAAACAATAATATACCAGGTTATACCAGCTGTACATATATCATTATATACAGGAGATGCCCAGGTTATACCAGTATGCTCCATATGCCCCCTCTTACTGACACATGAGTAGTTGGCTCCTATCTTCGCCCTCAGTAAATGGACTGGTGTCGGCCGCCCCTGTATGTGCGCTGCATACAGCAGATTCCTGTGCTGCGCTGCTGCGACTCTTCACATCCATTTTTATGAGATGAGATGAATAACATAAATATAGTAAAATGTGTTCTGCATCTGATGCACTTTGCCTCATAAATAGGTCATATTGCCTTCCCTGTAATGTCTCGGAACAAACAAGCGGCCGCACACCCAGAGGAAATAAAGTGCCTCATATCAGAGTATCGAGCGCTCCGGGTAACTTAGTACTGCGCCGTTGGTGTGTGGGGGGAAGGGGGGGGGTCTGCTCCCCCGTGGAAGTGCTTTGGTTTGGAGACCACTAAAATTTCAAATGACTGCAAAACATATTAGGGCTGAGTGGTGAGACGTAGGTCTGATGTACTCACCTTCTTCCATACTCCCTGGGGTTGTGCGTATAGGGGGGGGACAGAGATAAAAGTCTCTACTAGGAACAAGGGCTCACCCAAATACCAACCTATCACATATGAAGAAACACTGTTATAATATATAGAAAATATAACAAGCAGTGACGTGTGTAACCACTGCAAGTACACATAGTCCAAGTGACCCATCGGAATTAACACTTTAACCCCTGTAGGGGTCTTTTGGATCAAAGGATCACATGTCACTGTGTTGAGGAGTAGTGCAGGTAGTGGAAGCCTCTGGTCTAGTCAGGTCAGAGAATAAAGCTGCGAAGCACCAGGGATCAGTCAGAGAACAGTCGGAGATAGGCCAGGGTCAGGGCAGGCAGCAGCTATACAGAATATAGGGTAACGGCTCCCCTACCCTCTCCATTGAAAGATGAGCTCGGTTTTGTTGCGGTGAGACACCATATGCTGGGTGCCATAAATCTCAATGGGGGCCACGAATTGACTGTAGATTGTTCGGCCACATTACGGCCCCCAATAGGGTCGTGTGAATTTGCAGGGTCAGCTCAAGCCAAGGTCATTACTAAAATAGCTGTAACACAGGGCAATAGCAGAACGACACTTTACATTTTGAGTGTGTACTTAAATTTGGAGTGGGACCCACAAGCTGTCAGCTGGATGAGGAAGTAGAATTATACTCCGGCATTGGAGTTGGGGCACTAAGGGGACAGAAGTGGCCATGCCCACCAGACAAGGCAGGTACAGTCTAATGATCGGTTGGGACCCCATATTGCGACGAGAGGTCTGAGTTTTCGTCTTACAAGTTGCATCTTTCCCAGTTCGTTACAGTCATCAACTTGGATGAACCTGTGTAATAATGTTAGTGGATGGCTGCAGGCGGTGAGCTTCCGCGTCGGAGGGGTCGGAGCCGCTGGAGAGAAGCATCAGCTCTGTTACTATAATGACTTTCCTTAAGAGATTAAAATGCCATGTCTGATAGGTGGCTGTAATATGACTCGGTGGCACTGGAGGGTGACAGTGTGATTGGCTCGCCGCAGCTCTGCGCCGCAGATAATACACTGAATACAATCACACCGGGAATCAATCACATTCTGGGATTTATACTCCCAGGACACATATAGAAGAAGGGATCCTGCTGCTGAGTGCGGATCTGTTATCTGTAATAATCCCTAAAAATGTATCTTCATCTTCAATACTGGTAAGGGTCACCATCCACCACCATCGTATGAGACTGGCAATGTTATCTGCAGGTGACTGCAAAGGCAAATCTTACTGACTGAATGCAGAAATCTCATCAACCAATGTCTGTCCCCCCTGCCCACCAATGACCCTGCCAATCTGCCGAATACAGGCAGTCCCCGCGTTACGTAAAAAATAGGGTCCATGAGTTTGTTCTTAAGTTGAATTTGTATGCAAGTCGAAACTGTATATTTTATAATTGTAGATTCAGACAAAATTTTTTTTTTTTTTTCCCCAATGACAATTAGATTTTAAAAATTTTAGCTGCAATGGGATCAAGGATTATCAATAAATCTTCATTACAGACACCTTACAGCTGATCATTGCAGTCTGGGACTAAAGGAAAGCATTCAGAAAGCTTCACCAGAGGTCACAGTGGGCAGAGGGGTCCGTCTTTAACTAGGGGTCGTCTGTAAGTCGGGTGTCCTTAAGTAGGGGACTGCCTGAATATAATGCCATCTATCATGTGGCTACTAGGTTAGATTGTTATTACCAGGTAGCCAGGGAATAGGATTTGACAACCCTATAGTCTATTTACAGGGGTGAAGCTATACTTTCTGCTGCCTGAGATGAAGAGACACCATTTTTAAGTGTCAGTTCCTGTTCTGTAGCAAGTGACTGCCCCCCATACTGCTGCAGGTGCTGCTGCCTGAGGTGACAGGCTCCACTTGCCTAATGGCTGGTGCACCAGGACATCTTGGGTACTCCCAATTCCTACAATTTGTCTTAATGGAAACTGCACTGATGTTGGCAGGGCTGGGTGACCATCATGTGTATCTATGTAATAGGCTTACAGGCCCCCAATGGGAAGGTGTCTGAGCAATAAGGTCCTAGTGTTCCTGCAAAACTCAATGCTAAGTTGATCAGTCTGGAAGATTTGTGTCCTGTGCCTGTTTTTACCCTATGATCTTGTCCCACCTGAATGTACACAACCTAGGATTACAATCTGCCCATCCCTATGGACACCAGTACGTGGCAGCTCTGCCTCTCCATTTGCCACGTACTGGTGTCTATTCACATTAGGGTCACTTGTTCCTAAAGGCAGAGGCTAAAAACGTTAGATGAGATGTAGCAACAACTTATTAGGTACCACATGTACTTGTAATGTGTAGTAATTATGTATCTACTGACGCAAGTTCAACTTTATGGATATTATGACTCATTAAGATCATTGGTGACATCTCTGATGAATATCCATGAGTTGGGAGCAGCCTTATATGAAGAAGTCCAAAGCACCAAAATGTTAGCAATGCAGTAGTTGCCTTTTTGAGGACCATATAGTGTCTAGCTAAGAACCCTACAAATCTATACGTCTGATCAATGACCTGAATTTCTGCATTTCTGAAGAAATCCTTTATCTTCCATCCACCTCATTGTGTCCTGTATATTGTGTCCACACATGCTTTGAATTCTTATATTTTAGGCATTGCCTCGGGGAGAACAAGCAAACGTCTATATTTTATAGTCCAGGTAATATAGACCATGGTGCACCCCATGCCTTCCACAAAATAGAAATATCCCCCGGTACTGACTGAAATGGAGCAGAAAGAATACGGAAAATTGGCTTCCCGCCGGGACAGATAAAGGTCGCACATTTACCAGGAAATACAGTAAATTCTTAGAAAGGCGCATGCTAAAACACGAGGACCATCGTCAATACAAGGTGGAATCTAAATAGCTGTTTAGAGAATAGTTTACCCGTGTCCCCGGTGTATCACAATCGACCCTCCCTCCTCGCCGTTCCCTTTCTCTGCCTTCCTGCTGATCAATGAAAAATTAAGTATCCGCTCGATAAAATGGCACGCCGAGTGTCACAGAAAAGGCTCCCATTGATCGGAAAGCCACAAGCGCAGCGGAAACAATAGCAGGAAATTCTAAATGACAATGCAAGGAGGAGAGTCCTTGTGATGATCGAAATCAGCAATTGTGTCTTCACGGAGCAAAGAATATCGTGTCTTCAGCGCAACTAAAGGAGAACTCCAACACCTGCCGTCCTTATGAGGGATTCTAACCTCCAGCAACGTCCTCAGGAAGACACATTACTGCTGATGATACATTGTTACTATCGCTTTATTGCTACTTGTTACTTACCAGTGCACAAATCTGTAAAGTGTTCAGTCTGAAGACACAGGCCATGTTATGGCTGCATATGTCATACCAGACACTGCCCCAGGGAAGGGAATCCAACATTATAGTTATATATATATATATTGCAAAGAGTCACCAAAAACACCATTACACTCCAGCGCAGACCTTACATTGACTGCTTGCATTATACATAACTATACTATAGAATATAGCTAATATAATACTCCCCCCTATGTACAAGAATATAACTACTATAATACTGCCCCCTATGTACAAGAATATAACTACTATAATACTGCCCCCTATGTACAAGAATATAAACCGATAAAAGAATCAAGTTTCTTTTTGCGCATATAGTTACTTCATACAAAGACTGCGAGCTAAAAAAATATAATTCCCACAAAACACAAGACCCTAATAAGCCACACAATCAAAAAAAATTACTGTTCTTCAGGGATTTAAACACAAACACACCGAATGTAAAAATTAATAGACCTTCTTCCACAAAGTACAAGACCTTAAAGAGACAAACAAACAAAAAAAATCACAGTTATTCAGAGTAAAAATGGAATTGTGTCAAAATGTAAAACCCAAGTCTGCATAAAGGCCCCTGCATTCTTGGCCATGAAGCAGTTAAGTTGTGGGTTTGTCATATACAGTAACGTTCCTTTGTACACAATGACTATGCAGTAATCTGCGCTTGGCTAAATATTTGACTAAATATTTTGCCAAACACAAAAACTACACTTTCTCCGTCAAAAACAAGTCCTCCTGTAGCCCCAATGATTACAAAATACAATCATTTCGCGTAAATTGTGAACGTTCGAACCGATAAAAGAATCAACTTTCCTTTTGTGCATATCGTTACTTCAAACAAAGACTGCGAGCTAAAAAAAATACATATCTCCCACAAAACACAAGAGCCTAAAAAGACACACAAACCAAAAAAATGACAGTTCTTCAGTGATTTAAACTATGGATGATATCAAAGATGCCGAACGTAAAAATGAATAGACCTTCTCCCACAAAGCACAAGACCTTAAAGAGCAAACAAACAAAAAAAACAGTTTTTCAAAAAACTACACTTTCTCCGCTTAAAAAAACAAGTCCTCATGTAGCCCCAATGATTACAAAATACAGTCATTTAGTGTAAAAATTAATAGACCTTCTCCCACAAAGCACAACAAACAAAAAAATAAAATCACAGTTATTCAGTGTAAAATTGTATCAAAACATAAAACCCAAGTCTGCATAAAAGCCCCTGCAATCTTGGCCATGAAGCGGTTAAGTTGTGGGTTTGTCCTGTACAGTAACATTCCTTTGTACACAATGACAATGCAGTAATCTTGGCGTCTCCGTGGGCTCCACGTCCGATTCTACGACGACTGCTCGGAATGCAAAAATTGTTACAAAGTGTAAAAATATTGACCTTGTGATATAAGAGGAACATAAACATAATCAAAAAGTTTCGAAAACCAGAGAGAGGACTGTGCAGCCTGTCATCACTTCTGCCAAAACCGGGACCCTGACCCCCTGACTGTGCCTCACTGATACAGAAGGAGGAGGAGGGAGGCAGGGCGGGACACCTCAGTCCTGAGCCGTGGAACCGGAGTGAGGGAGGGGCCAGGACTAGTTAAGGTCACACACAGTCTATGTGGAGGAGGGAGGGGCCAGGACTAGTTAAGGTCACACACAGTCTATGTGGAGAGCAGTGGTGTAGAGCAGGGCACTGGGACGGGTATCACTATGGCTCTGCAGTCAGACTCCTATGTGCTGCTGAATGATGGGCACCGGATGCCAGTGCTGGGATTTGG
>WNYA01001391.1:0-12445 GCA_019512145.1 Engystomops pustulosus
GCAGTTTCCTGACACGCAAGCCCTTAGTGCTGTCCTCTGGAAACCCAGCCGTGCAGGAGACCTAAGGACGCGCTCATTAAGGCACAGTTAAGACAATTATTAAAAGCAAAGCTTCATTTGACAAATACAGATAAACAGATCATGCTGGTCTGGGGGCATCCTGTCCTGTGTCTTCTCTTACACGTGACCAGCAAAACCCCCAGTGGCCATTAGCACATCCCTGCATTTATACTGTTATAAAGCTACATTTCTCATTAAAGAGTTTAATAAAAGCAAGGTAAACTATTATATAACATACCAATATAAAACATAGCTACAAGCTGAACCTAGCTGACTACATAGCTACAGTCCAAACCAAGCTGACTACAATATAGTCCCGAACCAAGCTGACTACATAGATACAGTCCCAGAACCAGCTGACTACATAGATACAGACCCATACCAAGCTGACTACATAGATACAGACCCAAACCAAGCTGACTACATCATATAGTCCCCAGAACCAACTGACTACATACATCAGTCCCAGAACCAAGCTGCACTACCTACTAGAGTCCCAGAACCAAGCTCAACTACAATAGATACAGACCAACAACTGCTACATACATATAGTCCCAGAACCAAGCTGACTACATACGAACCATGACACGTACCCAGAACCAGCTGACTACAATATCAGACCCAACAGCGACTCCTAGACAACCCGAACAGCACTACATCGATACAGTCCCAGAACCAAGCTGACTACATAGATACGACCAGACCAAGCTGACTTCATAATTATCCAAGAACCATATGTCTACAGATACAGTCCTATAACAAGCTGACTCATAGTTACAGTTCCATAAAACTAAGCTCACCATATAGCTACAACGCAGAACAAAACTTATAGCATAGACACAGAACCAGAACCAATGTAGTACATTGATACAATAATGACAATGTTGATACCGGCAGTTCACAGGTTCCGTACAAATGTTTTTAGTTTTGCTTTAAGTTGAATTTTGTATGCAAGTCGGAATTGTATTTTATAATTGGAGCTCCACTAGAATTTTATTTAAAGGTCCGTTTGTGAACTAGGGGCCGTATGTGAGTCGAGTTGTCATAAGTCGGGGACTTCATAAGTGCCATTACAATGTTCTTTTATATGGATA
Organism: Engystomops pustulosus; assembly: GCA_019512145.1. Lineage (NCBI taxonomy): Eukaryota > Metazoa > Chordata > Amphibia > Anura > Leptodactylidae > Engystomops > Engystomops pustulosus. The sequence continues at coordinate 1,155 of WNYA01001391.1, forward strand.
CAATACCCGAACTGTGCTTCATACGTAGACACAGTACCAGAACCTGGCTTACTAAATAGATACAACACCAGAACTCCTAAATAACATATAAATACAATGCCAAAACTAAGATGAATCACATATGTAGATATGTAACAGAACCCAGCCTAGTACATAATGTTAGCAAAAAATAGCAGTAGGTATCGTGCGTATAATGCAGTATTCAACATTTGTTTCCTGACTAACAGACACCCCCCCGACCACAGAGGATAGAAGAAGGAAGTGAACACACTCTTACACGTCTTAAAACCAAGACTATAACATAAAGGAAAAACGTCTACTGTCTTTCTTTTTTTAAGCTCCTGTATATAGTGGCAGCTATAGTTTTCTCTTCCAAAATAGTGAGTAAAGGGTAAGTACGGGTGTAAAAATGGATGTGGATGAAGGCTGTGATTTTATGGCTTTTATTGCTGTTCTGCTCCAATAACCCAAGAACAGAGAAATAAGGCATCAGATGTACCCAAACCCCCAATTACTATCTATATCTTACTCTGCTGTATACAGCAGGTTACATGGAGGCACACACAACCTTGGTACTTGATGCAATTGTGCTCCGCCTCTCGGGAACAGGAGACCATGTGACCCTGATTTGGACATCCATTGAAGGCACATAAAGACTCTGCTTCCTTGTCCCTCAGGCTCAATGATAGTTTTAAAGTGAATTGATTTTTTAACTGGTGGCGGTTTCCAATAGCCTATGTTATGCGGATTTTACAAATGCCTTGTCAGCCATTCTGAATCATTTCAGTACATTGTATAAATTTAATTCACATTCCCTGCTCCCTACAGAACATGTGGTGAGTCCCGAGGAGGGCAGCTGCACCTCGAGACACCGGCACATCATACTCACTACCCCTCCCAGGCACTCACCACATGCTGCTGCCAGGGACCCCGGGTAATGTGAAATAAATTTTATAAGTACTGAAACTATTCAGAATGCTGACAAAGGCATTTAAAACATAGCATGGGCTATTGGAATGACACCCGCTAAAAATGACACCAGTGACTGGTTCGCTTTAAAGGACATCTACCACAGTTTAAAGGTTGTAACCACACACGGCATACCATGCGCCCCCTCGGTTTAGATCTGGCTCCTTTTCGCCTTCTTAGGCCCTGGTGTTTACAAATATGCTTTTAAAATGATGCAAAACAGCCTGAGGGCTCTAAATTCATAGGTGTTTAATAAGTCTGGAGCCCCTCGCAACTCATTTTGTATTTCAGCTTTTTTTATCTTAAAACAAGAGAATAGGAAGCTTAAAAAGAGTGGATCCTGCTAGAGGGGCGCACACCAGTATGTCAGTGTGCTTGTTTACAATCCTTCATCCTGGTGTAAATGTCTTTTAAGAAGAGCGGCAAACATGATGGGAAATGAATGGTAAACGAGAACCCTGTGAGTGTATATACTGCGGAGTTTTGTATACCCTGTATAACCCCTTTAAAGAGGTCTCCTCACCGTCACCAACAAATATTTGCCTAGGTTCCCTCCACTGATTCCGGCACAGTTGGAATTTCTTCTCCCCACCATTCCTGACATGATGCTGTATTTGTATTAGGACCTACTGTCAAGTAGGAAGTGCTAGATCAGACCCTCCCATCTGGCAACATTGGGGCAGATTTACTTACCCGTCCATTCGCGATCCAGCGGCGCGTTCTCTGCGGTGGATTCGGGTTCTCCGGCGATTCCTAGGTAGTTCCTCCGACGTCCACCAGGGGTCGCTGCTTGCGCTCAATGCACTGGATTTCACAAAGCCGCGCCGGATGAAGGTAAGCGCTTGTCCCGCGACACTTTTTTTTTTAAAATGCGGCGGTTTTTCCGAATCTGTCAGGTTTTCGTTCGGCCGTGCCCCCCCGATTTCCGCCACGCCCCCCCGATTTCTTCGCGTGCATGCCACGCGCCGATCGCCACAATCCGATCGCGTCGCCAAATCACTGGCGAATGCAGGACAAATCGGCGCAACGGAAATTATTAGGGTAACACGTCGTGGAAAACGCACTGACCCCAGTGAGTCTAATAACATATTGGCATACTAAAATATCGAGCCCTGATTCTCAGAAATGGTGTGGGCTTGGAAGAGATTCAACTGTGCCAGAATTGGTAAAGCTTCACCTATTACACTTGGACAAGTTGGTTTCTGGGAGGTGATGGAAGTTCCCCTTTAAGCATGTAATTTAACAAAAGATCTGAGAGGAATAGTCTTTTTCTCCGGTATGGCTAGATACCACAACAGAACCTAAATGAGCATGGGATGTTTGTGAGTTTGTAAGGAATCTAAGCGGTTCCATTTCTCGTGGCTCTGCTTCTACAACAGGAATTTAGACAACAGAAAATCACAGAACCGTTCTGACGCTTCACGTCTCACCGCCACTTTCTGGTTTCATGTAAATAAGTGGTGATCTCTTTCATACGTGAGAAGTTTTGCAACTTTCTCATAAATTTCATGTTTCCATTTCCCACTATTTTCCAGTGAATTAGGTCTCTCCTGCGGCCCTGAGGCAATTGTATCCAATCTCAGACACTGCTCTTGTAGCTAAACTGTCTGGACTACATCACTGAACTCCTAACCAACCAGCAGAGCACCGATGGAGCAACCGATTAGGTCGGCAAAGTTTCTTCTCCTCAGACTATTGTCAGGACTATGCAGTCTAGCACAATGCTCTTTGAGCTAAACCCACTCAGCAGCAGCTGCCCAGACGAGGCAACTAGCCCTGTACATGTTTACTCTATGGATTAATATTATACAGTCCTCCAATGCTCTGTGAGCTACACAGCCTGGATTCAACACTGATATCATATAATAGACCAGGAGACTGGTTCTGATGCTGATGTTTCGCTCACGAGCATTCACACTGGATAGATTATTATATCCACATACTGAAAACCCTGCAAATAGCTAGCCTGTTTCCAGCTGAGAAGTGGAACAACTGTACAAGTTCTGACACTGCTTTGATGCTACACAGCCTGGACTTCACACTGAATATTGTAATAACCAGCCAGAGAGATACGTGCAGCTGATGTCTGATTGTTCAGCTCACAGACATTGTTTTGAGTGGATATATTTATATCCCAAGACTGCAACCCTGCAAATAGCTAGTCCTGTTCTCAGCTGAGAATGGAGACAGTTTATCACGTCTGACCTGCTCTGTGGAGCTGCACGCCTGGACTCCAGACTCATACTTTCAAGCTAACTACTTATGTGTAGTGTGTGAGACTTGTATCCAGTCTCATCAATCTCTGTTTGCTCACACACAAGTGACAATGGAAACCCGCCCATCTTCCCGCCCTGGGTACCCTCTTTTTTGTTCCAAGTGAGGCATCTTTTACTTTATACCGGAGATGAATCCACTATCGAAGCATAACTTCGTCAGTGAGGGCACATCAGAACGTGGGTATAATGGATGACAAAACCTAGGAGTAACGTGTGTCTGGCAACTATTGGCACCTGGCACTACGTGCATTACGCTGGCGCTGGTAGGGCCCCTGTAGCCTCTTCTCGAATCACCAGGACTTTGTGACTGACTATTATTAAGTTTTAATAGGGCAAGGGACATCCCATATTCCCCTCAACCATTTCAGAGTGTTCGTAACCGCCGCGGTTATTGTCTTTCTCTGTGTGACACACATATGGCGGTATTATTGTTAGTACTTTATGGTATACAACCACAGCTTAAACCTTAGGGGAATCATGGGGTGTCCAAATACAAAGATTGTGGTGAGTATTTATCCAATGAAAACTCCCGTTACTAAACGGATATTGATTAAACAAAGGTAACCTTAATGCTGAGGGCAGAAGATGTAACCATGGCCTCGCCTGTACAGAATGCAAAAACTTCCAGCCAGTCCTTGCTTAGGGCTATTGATGTTTCATGTAGCTTGTTCAGATATAACCCTCCCACCTGCTCTTAAAGCCCATGCATCGTTTCAGTTTCCTGCAGCGCCTCCCAGTTAGAAAACAAAACATTACACCATGACAAGGATACATCTAAACTGTAACTGGGGGTACATCGTTCATTAGTCGAATTGAGCCTCTTGCCTCAGGCCGCAACCAACTGCAAGATGGGGGACAGTTATCTGCTACAAAGCAGGACCTGCCACTTAGTGTCTATTCACACCCAATGTAATCACTTACTAAAAATAACCAAATACATTACTATTGGATGGGGCACAGGGGGCGCTGTTCTATTGCTCGCCTCATGAACGATTTACGAGGCGCACAAGTTTAGGATCAACCACAGTGTAATCTAAGAAAAACCATGCAAAATACCTGGAGTACATGCAAACACTGTATGTATGCATGTGCACACAGATGCTCTGTTAACCACCCGCTGATGACTGATATGGGGGATTTCATCTTGCCACCGAATTCCTTCTGTTCATCCAAATTAAACATCTTAATTGAAAAAAATGCAGTGTACGGCCAGAATGACAGGTCCCGGCCTGATACCTACTGTTTACAATGTAGGGAAAGACATCGCATACTGACTCTGGTGGGCGGACGCCGGGCACAGGAGGTAACAGAGAAGGGGCTCTTATGGGGGCAGTTCTGGGAGATGATGTAGGGGGGAATATGTTTACAAAACTGGGGGGGGGGCAAATGGCATTATGAGGTTCTGTTTGACTTAGTGGCCAAGAGTCTGAGGGACAGCTTTAGCTTCTACTTTGGACACTGTGGGGGGCATCTATGGTAAGCACTGCAGGAGGGTGGGTCTGTTACTGACACTATGGAGGACATTGTTAGGAGAAGCACTGCCCAGTAATATACTGACATCTGTGAGAAACACTCCTTGTGGACACTAAGGGGGACTTCTTTGGAACTACGGTATATGGGTGAACTCAAGGGTTTCTGAGGACTTCTTTGTCCATCCCTTTGGGGGACAACTGTGGTTACCACTATTTGGAGAGCTGGCACTTTTGAGATCCAGAGTGTCCTGCCTTCCAGAGGGCATCCATGGCAGGTGTATCGGGTCCGGAGGGCATCCATGGCAGGTGTATCAGGTCCGGAGGGCATCCATGGCAGGTGTATCGGGTCCGGAGGGCATCCCATGGCAGGCGTCTCAGGACAAATGTGAGATGAGCAGTAAGGGGGACATCTATGATAGGACTACATGCCGGGTGAAACTGTGTTATGCCATATGGGGGCATCTGTGGCTTGAGTTATGGGGTAACTGAGTGGCCAGCAGTCTGGAGGACATTGATGACTGGTATCTCTGTTACATCTGTGTTCTGCCCTATGGGAACCAATTGTGTCTAGGACTGGATATTTGTGGCCGGTATTCTAGGAACTTTACAGAGGAGCCAAAGTGTCGTGAGGGCAGCTGAGGCAAAGGAGAAAATAACGAAGGACACCAGGGACGTCTTTTAGTGATTTGTCTGAGATTCTTTTAACAGAAGGAAAATTTTTACTACCTTTGCCCCAAACATAAGCTGATAACATGGCGTCCCGCTCCGAGGACCCCAACCTGTAGCTGGAATCTCTGCAGGAAACCTATAGTAAGTGTCTTATTTCCCTGCAGCACCTCCGCAGGTGAAATTAGGTATCACACATTTGCTGATCAGATATTGGGGATGTAGATTAATTACAAGATGTCCAATTTCTCTGCAGCATTACATACATTGGGGGTGTCAATGTTTAAATGTTATATATCTATTTAGCACTTTAATTTGTTTTGACCCCTTTTTCATAGAGGTTCCCCTAAAACAAACAATCCCTTAAGGAAAACTAGTATCTGGAGAATGAGGAATATATATATATATATATATATATATATATATATATATATATACACACATGTATATACTGCAGCTCCATATATCCCAAGTAGACGACTAATCGCTGATTTTGTATGACCTCCCGTCACTTGTATTTCCTCCCAAAAAATCCCAACTACATGTTACAAAGTCTATTTCAGGCGGTTCTTGAACACCTAGAACCCTAAGGTGTGAGCCCCACATTTCCCATATACAATGCAGTCTCTGATGGAGCCGTATGGGGGCGCTCTGCTTCTCACTCCATTCCTGACCCCATTGATTGCTCTCTGTAAAGTATAGGGGGTTGACAATGAATGGGCAAAGAAGGGGTTAACCGTGAAAGCTATACAGGAGGATACAAGATGCGGCATTAACAAAAGCGTCTTCTAGACAATGGTGGGATATGCATTCATGTAGCATGGTCCCCCTCTATAGTAAACCCCCCGTCCTCCCCCCTTCCAGATGGAGACAATAGCATGCACGCTCCTGACCTCTGCCCCAGGGCTACCCTCCTTGTGTACTGACCTTTGTCTGCTGGAGCCCTGCGAGTGACTGCTGCCTGTACTGTAATACTGGAGTGTAATATACAACAACACCGGCTGCTTGTCCGTCCCCTGGAGGGAGGTGCCAGAGCTGCTGCTAAGGCAGAGATCCCCTCATATCCTGGGCATGGTGCCCCCCTAGCCTGGCACAGGACGCACAATCCACAGGCTCTGAGTGTCTTGACCATCCTATTTATAAATCCGTATTTATATCATGGTGAGGAAAGAGTGATCGCTGCCATTGCTGCTGCAGAACATCTTTTCACCTACTCCGTAACAATCAGTGCCAATTCTTCTAGTGATGACAATTATACTATATATATATATATATATATATATATATATATATATATATATTTCCATTTATAACCCCTCTTTTTTTAAATGTTTTCCTCTTTGCATTCCTGTGGTCACAACTTTTTGGAAACATTTTTGTTTGTGTAGCCGTATTGGGCTTTGCCTTTTGCAGGAGGGGTTCTGTTTTATGTAGACGGGGGCTGATTTGGCCTTGACGGGTCTCACACAACAACATAGGGACCCGGCAGACCCCACACATTGGTCACAGCAATAGTATAGGAGATGCTGGGTGCCAACCTATGCCCTATTATGTGCTGTGAGTTGTATCTGCATCCTCAAGACTTGGATACGATCTGATGCTGTAGCAGAGCAGAGGGCAATAGACTGACTGCTCAGATATTACACCTGCATACGATGGCACAATACGCTGGATTATACATGATTATACATTATACATTGGGGCATTACTACATTTCCTTGCATTGGGATTTGTACATGTGCCATCTATTTAAAGGGGAGGTCGAGGATTAGATAAACATAGCTGCTGACTTCTAGAAACCGTGCATGGGTCTATTAAAGGGAACTTGTCAGCAGGAGTGACCATTCATATTGCAGACAGTGTTAGGTATTATCCCTGGAAATATGCATAATCATAGCTTTGTGTATATTGTTAGTAGCAGCAGGACTGTGATATATATGGATTCATAGTTCTCCAATTGACCTGGGGGCGTGTCCTTACACTGCTGTGCTCCTGGCTCTCTACAGACAGTGTCCCTGGGGAGATATGAAATCATATCTTAGTGCATGTTGTTGGTAGAAGCAGGACTGTGATATATAGATTTATATTTCAGGATTGTAGCGTCTCCAAGAGTACTGGGGGAATATTCTCACACTGCTGTGTTCTCTACAGTACTCTCTGCAGCCAGTGATAGGTAGTGTCCATGGAGAGATATGTAATCAATATCTTTGTGTATGTTGAAAGTAGCAGGAGGCCTGTGATATATGGATTTATATTCCAGACTTGTTCTGGGGTTGTGTCCTCACACTGCTGTGCTCTGTACTCTCTGCAGCCCAAGTTAGGTAGTGTCCCTGGAGAGATGTGTAATCAATATCTTTGTGTATGTTATAAGTAGCAGCGGTACTGTGATATATGGATTTATATTCCAGGATTGTAGCTTCTGTAGGTACACAGGGGGAAGGGGATGTATATAGCATAGCACTGCTGTGGTGTTAGCCATATGCATTTAACTGCGCCACAGCAGCATATTTAGTCTTTGTAGTTATTAACAGGAAGCCCGCTACATGTTTTACTCAGAGCACTGGAAACTGAGAAACTCAATTTAGAAAAGAGCACAGCAGTGTGAGGACACCCCTCCCCCCCAGTGCACTTGTAGCAGCTACAATCCTGAAATACATATCAATATATCACAGTCCTGCTGCTCCTCACACTACCGTATATACAAAGGTCTGATTACAAATTTCTCCAAAGACAATACATACCATTGTCTAGAGAGCCAGGAGCAAAGCAGTGTGAGGACACGCCCAAATTTATTTGGAGAAGCTATAATCCTGGTATATAAATCCATGTATCACAACCTTCTGTCACCAATAACCTACACAATGGTATCATTACACATCTCTCCAAGGGCAATTCCTAACACTGTCTCCAGAGAGCACAGAGAACAGCAGTGTAATACACCCCAAGAGCACTTTGAGTAGCTACAATTCTGGAATATAAATCCATATTTCACAGTGCAGCTGCTACTAACAATATACACAAAGTAATGATTACACATCTCTCCACGTCTGTTAGGTATACTAAGGGCACAGTTTCTTGATGAAAGCCACCAAGTCTGATTTTGCACCTCCCCTTTAAGAGGAGCTTAAATTGGTCAGGATTTTATGGGTTTTTTTCCATCAATATTGTTAGAAGAAAAATATATTCGGAAATTACAGAAACATGAGCTCTGATTGTATATGTAGTATCAGGACACCGGATACCAATAATGGCGACACAGCTGTAACCATCAATCCGATGAGTGGAGCTACATACATAGTGCAGTCTCTCTGCAATTAAAGGGGCCCTCCACTTTGGACAGTCCCTTTAATTTGAAGTTCCCCCATCATTGACAGATCTATCATGTGTTGTCTTACGCAGCTGAACCAGCTGTAATCTGCAGAATACAGTGAAAAGTGCAGCGCCACCATAGGTGAGATATAGTATTACACTATTTTCATATTAATCAAGGAGTTGTCTGAATAATGAATGGATGTAACAGAGACATAAAATAAAGGGAGGGGCCTTAATATGGGGTAGGAATTACTCCATTGTTTTAGACACTTTCTGCTCCTCTTGGGATGGGCTTTGGCAAAAAGAGGGTTGGGCTTAGTAGAAAAGGGGTGTGGCTTAAAATGTAACACTATGGCTCCGATTTACTAAGCAAAATGCCACATAACGGTAAATATTAACAGATCTAGGAGCAAATATATCAATGAGTTTGTCTAGGGGGAAGGGGTGTGGGTTAGTGATAAGTGGCTGTGGCCTAAGTTCTGATTTAAAATTTTGGTGAATTTTCATGCACAAAGTAATAGACATTAAGACATAAATTACATCAAGTCTCATGGGATAAACCTGGCTCAGATGGTGACTGTCTAGTCTCACTATTAGACAGCATTAATAAATCTATCCCAGTAATGTGACATCTCCTTACTTAATCGGCGCCCACGCCCTCACGTCACACGCCGGAGGCCAAGTTTCATTTCATCCTAATAATAAGTCCATATAAAGGTCACAGGACAGAGACTAACTAGGATCTCAGTGAACTTTATAAACTCCAACCAGTCCTCACTATATACATATATACACACCCCAGCCATGCCAAACTATATACACACCCCAGACTGTCCCCTTTATCATCTCAAACCAACCCCAAGCCATAATTATCTATATACAGACCCCAAATCAAGCGCCACAAATAGAACTAGACCCTTTACAGGATGTTCCCTACAAAAACTAGGTACCGTATATACTCGAGTATAAGCCGACCCGAGTATAAGCCGAGACCCCTAATTTTACCACAAAAACCTGGTAAAACCTATTGACTCGAGTATAAGCCGAGGGTGGGAAATGCATTGGTCACAGCCCCTTCCCCCAAATATATAGCCAGCAAGCCCCCAGAAGTATATAGCCAGCAGCCCCCCAGTATATAGCCAGCCAGCCAGTCCCTGCCCCCCAGTATATACCCTGCCAGCCCCTGTGCACCAGTATACAGCCTGCCAGCCCCTGTGCCCCAGTATATAGCCTGCCAGCCCCAGTATATAGCCTGCCAGCCCCTGTGTCCCAGTATATAGCCTGCCAGCCCCTGTGCCCCAGTATACAGCCTGCCAGCCCCTTTGCCCCGGGAAATATAGCCTGCCAGCCCCTGTGCCCGGGAAATACAGCCTGCCAGCCTCTGTGCCCCGGGAAATACAGCCTGCCAGCCCCTGTGCCCCGGGAGAAATACAGCCTGCCAGCCCCTGTGCCCCGGTTTATATCCTGCCAGCCCCTGTGCCCCGCTATATAGCCTGCCAGCCCCTGTGCCCCGTTATGGAGCCGGACCCCAGCCCCATTGATGTAAAAAAAAAATAATCAAAACTCACCTTTCCGGCGGCCCCCTCGGGTCTTCTTTGCTGTCCATCAGTCAGCGGCAGGTCCGGCTGCCGGCACACACAATACTATTGCAGCGGCGGCGGCTGATGTCAGTGTCTGTGACATCAGACGAACCTGCCGCTGACTGCCGGATCACACAGAAGACCCGAGGGGGCCGCCGGAAAGGTGAGTTTTGATTTTTTTTTCAGCGGCAAGTCAGCGGCAGGTCCGCACAGCGCTAACATCAGCCGCAGCCGCTGGCATCACAGTGTGTGCCGGCTGCCGGCACACACAATACTATTGCAGCAGCGGCGGCGGCTGATGTCAGTGCCTGTGACATCGCACGGACCTGCCGCTTACCAACAGATGGCACAGAAGACCCGAACGGGCCCCCGGAAAGGTGAGTTTTGATTTCTTTTCTTTTTTTTGTGTGTACATTTTATGTTTGACTCGAGTATAAACGGTAAACCCTCTGCTGTAACTTGAGGAAGATTTATCAGAAGTGACTGAGCTTATCCAATCTTATCAATGGGAAAATGAAAGCTGAGCTCTGATTGGTTGCCAACTAGAAGAATTCTACTTTCAGAACTTCTGATGAATCTCCACAAGTAACTTTATGTCGAAAAACCCCTGTCTGAGAAGTGTAAAAACAGCTTCACCTAGTGGTCTCTAATAGTATTTATATTTTACTGTCTGTTCATTACTAGAGATGAGCGAACACTAAAATGCTCGGGTACTCGTTATTCGAGACGAACTTTTCCCGATGCTCGAGTGCTCGTCTCGAATAACGAACCCCATTGAAGTCAATGGGAGACTCGAGCATTTTTCAAGGGAACCAAGGCTCTGCACAGGGAAGCTTGGCCAAACACCTGGGAACCTCAGAAAAGGATGGAAACACCACGGAAATGGACAGGAAACAGCAGGGGCAGCATGCATGGATGCCTCTGAGGCTGCCTAATCGCACCATTATGCCAAAATTATGGGCAACAGCATGGCCATGACAGAGTGACAGAATGAAGCTAGATAGCATCTAAAACAT
>WNYA01001391.1:12530-75199 GCA_019512145.1 Engystomops pustulosus
GGACAGGAAACAGCAGGGGCAGCATGCATGGATGCCTCTGAGGCTGCCTAATCGCACCATTATGCCAAAATTATGGGCAACAGCATGGCCATGACAGAGTGACAGAATGAAGCTAGATAGCATCTAAAACATCCAATAATTGACCCTGACACTATAGGGGACGGCATGCAGAGGCAGCGGCAGCAGGCTAGAGAGTGGCATGGCGACATACCCTAATTGGACTCAGGCTTCAAACCAATGGGTGTCAGAGAGGAACCAAAGGAGGTGAGCAAGAAGCGCTCAAATAATATCGGTACATGATAAAAGTTTGCCAGTATATTTTGTGGATTACACAGCAGGGTGGCGACAAAGTTAACATGGAAGCCATGAAAACAACCCAAAATTCTGCCTGACACAGCTCGTTTGATAAGGGGACCATGTATGCTTACAGTTCATGCCAGTCGCTGCACTGGCTGCCAGTCTCCTTTCGAATACAGTTTAAAATAATAATAACCCTCATCCATAAAGCTCTGTATAATGCTGCACCCCCCTACCTCTCCTCTCTTATCTCAGTCTATCGCCCAACCCGTGCTCTTAGATCCGCCAGTGATCTTAGATTAACCTCTACCCTAGTGCGGACCTCCCACTCGCGTCTCCAAGACTTCTCTAGAGCTGCACCAATTCTATGGAATGCTCTGCTCCGGACTATCAGACTAATACCTAACCTCCAAAGTTTCAAACGTGCTCTTAAAACCCATTTCTTTAGGCAAGCCTATAACACTCATAAACTGCATGAAGTTTTAACTCTTCTACTAACCCGTCCTGTGTCGTCCTCCCATCTGTTATCCAGCAACCAACAGGCACCAGACTTCTCTGCAGTCCCATTCACCCTGGACCTGGTATATAAGATGACGGCTGAGTGGTTCAAGCGACAGCAATTCCATTTATTATATTTTTTTCTATTCCCTAAGAAGAATGGCTTGACCATTAAATATTCTTTTACCTCGTGTTACCCCATCATCTTCATAAACCGTAAGCTCTGGCGAGCAGGGACCTCACTCCTGTTGTTCCATACAAATGTTGTGCTCTGTTACATTACATTTGTATTTGTTTCCTATGATTTGTAAAGCGCTACCCAGTATATTTTGTGGATTACACAGCAGGGTGGCGACAAAGTTAACAAGTTTGTTGTGGAAGCCATGAAAACAACCCAAAATTCTGCCTGACACAGCTCGTTTGATAAGGGGACCATGTATGCTTACAGTTCATGCCAGTCGCTGCACTTGCTGCCAGTCTCCTTTCGAATAGTTTAAAATAATAATAACCCTCATCCATAAAGCTCTGTATAATGCTGCACCCCCCTACCTCTCCTCTCTTATCTCAGTCTATCGCCCAACCCGTGCTCTTAGATCCGCCAGTGATCTTAGATTAACCTCTACCCTAGTGCGGACCTCCCACTCGCGTCTCCAAGACTTCTCTAGAGCTGCACCAATTCTATGGAATGCTCTGCCCCGGACTATCAGACTAATACCTAACCTCCAAAGTTTCAAACGTGCTCTTAAAACCCATTTCTTTAGGCAAGCCTATAACACTCATTAACTGCATGAAGTTTTAACTCTTCTACTAACCCGTCCTGTGTCGTCCTCCCATCTGTTATCCAGCAACCAACAGGCACCAGACTTCTCTGCAGTCCCATTCACCCTGGACCTGGTATATAAGATGACGGCTGAGTGGTTCAAGCGACAGCAATTCCATTTATTATATTTTTTTCTATTCCCTAAGAAGAATGGCTTGACCATTAAATATTCTTTTACCTCGTGTTACCCCATCATCTTCATAAACCGTAAGCTCTGGCGAGCAGGGACCTCACTCCTGTTGTTCCATACAAATGTTGTGCTCTGTTACATTACATTTGTATTTGTTTCCTATGATTTGTAAAGCGCTACAGAATATGATGACGCTATATAAATAAAGATTATTATTATTATTATTATGGAGGCAGTGAACTAGTAGTAGATTAAAGGTGCTGCAACTATGTTAGTTGGATCTTGGCATGGAGCTGGCGCTCCGCTGCCAGGCGAGCTTTCGCCAATCCAAGCCCCTGTCTCTAGGCTACTCCCCAAACAGCACTTCTAAGAACCTTTTGTATAAGATCAAGTGTAGTAGCGTTCTTATAAGTTTAGGATATGCCGGGTGAGGGGAATGTAAACAGATGCGCAAGAAGCGCAAAAAGTAGAACGTTATTGTAGCCCTAAGAAGGGCTGTTGGGTTCTTGGAGAATCACTCCTGCCTAACAGTAAGCTAATAGAACACCCTAACGTTTTCCCTGACCAGCAGCAGCTCTCTCCCTAGCGGCATCCAGACACAGAATGATCCGAGCAGCGCGGGCAGCGGCTAGTCTATCCCAGGGTCACCTGGCTTGTGATTGGCTCTGTTTCTGGCCGCCAAAAAGCAAAACGGGGGGAGCTGCCATTTTCTCGAGCGGGCGAAGTATTCGTCCGAGCAACGAAACAAGTGGTTTGTGACTGTGGGAAGGGTCCAGAAAACAGTTCCTCAGAGTATGCCGGTTCAAATGCCAAATTTTGCTGGGAGGGGGCAGACTGGGGGGAAGGAGGTGGAGGAGGTGGAGGAGCTGGAGGAGTGCTGATTTCGGTGACATGGGTGGACACCCTAATGCTCGACCGAGCATCAAGCTCGGACGAGCATGTTCGCTCATCTCTATTCATTACCATATTTTTATATGTATTTTTAGTTTTTACTATATGTACTCACCCGGTAGCAAGCAGGTCTATTCATTGGCTGGTAGCACAGAAACACCTAGAAGGGAGGCTCCGAACCTAGGTTTGGGTTCGTTGTTGGATGAAAGTTTAGTCGAGTAGTTGGAGAAATTTGTGTGACCCAGCAGAGCAGACAGGCCTGCAGCGCCATGAGAAAGTATTTGGCCCCATTAAACTTTTGGACCTTTTGCCACTTTTCAGGATTCAAACATAAAGATATAAAATTGTTATTTTTTGGTGAAGATATAACAACAGTTGGGACACAATTGTGAAGTGGAACAAAATTTATTGGATATTTTAAACTTTTGTAAAAAATGAAAAGTGGGGCGAGCAATGGGGTCGCTTGAGGTATCAGGTCTCTGTCATATTTTGCACATGGAGAGACTGAGATTCTTCCCGTTCTTCCTTGGAGAACATCTGGAGCTCAGGGAGGTTGGATGAAGCGTTTGTGAGCAGCAGTTTTCAGCTCTTTCCACAGATTCTCCATTGGATTCGGGTCTGGACTGTGACTTGGCCGTTCTAACACCTCCCATTGTAGATTCTGCTTTATGTTTCGGATCATTGTCTTGTTGGAAGATAAATCTCTGTCCCAGTCTCAGGTCTTTTGCAGAGTCCAACAGGTTTTCTCCCAGAATGGTCCTGGATTTGGCTCCATCCATCTCCCTTCAATTTTAACATCTTGCCTGTCCCTGCTGAAGAAAAGCCCAAACCATGATGGTGCCACCACGTGTAACAGCGGGGATGGTGCCACCACCATGTGTGACAGTGGGGGATGGTGCCACCACGTGTAACAGCGGGGATGGTGCCACCACCATGTGTGACAGCGAGGCAATAGGAGCCACACGGAACCGATGTGGTGCACAGAGAGAATGGGGATTAGCCGGCCGGAGCCCGAGGGGAACATGGGGTGACAAATAGTGTGATCGTGTGGGGGGTGTGTGGTGATGGTGCGGAAGGAGTCAAAAACCATGAATAGGGTGAGACATAACAGAGGAATAGATGGGAATGGAAGTGCCAAAGAAAAAACGCGCACCAATGAAAAATTGAAAACAATAAAAGGCATGAACAGATAGTGATGAGATGGACGACCGGACGCCACAACGGAGCGCACGTTGTAACGCGCTTGGAGATGGGTGGCGGGGCCGCTGAATGGACCGAAAATAGTAACACAAAGGATGATGTTTTAGAATACAGTGGGGGAGATATGGTGCACCAAATCGCTATACGGGTGTGACATTGAAGGGTGGATATAGGGAAGTGGGTGATGCCAACCGAAAAAGAACACGTAAGTGTAAAGCGTGTTACAGTTGGAATTAGGGCGACAAAGGGAATGGGACCACCGTGGGAAATAATATAAGAAGCAAAGTGTGGAGCAGGTGGGAAATGGTGGGGGTTGGTGGGGTGCTCAAAAAGAAATCCTTGGTATGGAGGCATGGAGAAGCAATGCACGGACCCCAAAGAAAAACTAAATAGAGGGAATTGAGTAGTGACAGGATGGGGGACAGAGAGTGGAGCATCCAAGGTACCCGAAAAAGACCCAGATAGAGAACGAGATAATAGAGATAGTCGAGAGAAAAATAATGATGGAGGGGATTATATATATAGAGAAGAGAGCTAATAGAAGCTAGGCGAAGAGAAAGAGAGATACGAAGGGGAGACTGATCAAAAGAAGAAAGCCAGGACGTTCAGGATACATGAGCCCGTGAAGCACGACCAAACACCACGAGGGAGATGAGACAGTGGAAGACGGAATGGGTGAGGTGCACTACGAGAGGGAAAGAACCGAAGCAACGTCAAGATGAGAAGAAGTGTAGACAACGTGCAAAAGGGTCTAAGGGATGGAGCACGACCAGAAGAAGATAAGCAGGAGTCGAGAAAAACGAGTGTGTACATGGAAGAGAAATCTGCGCGTGTAATGGTGCGCAGACCAGAAGAAGACCGATGCGTGAGCAGTGGAGGATGGGTGACCACCGCACGTGGTGACGCCAAGCGGGAGTGGTGTGCCCCACAGACCATGTGTGACGTGGCCGAGGGGAGGGGCATGGTGTTGACCGGGGCGAGTTAGGGAGTAGCCGATGGACACACCAATGATCCCCGTAGGCAGGTAAGGGTCTGGAGAAATTGATGAGCCACCAGAAGAGGAGGGAAACGTGTTGACGAAGAGAGCTATAGGTTAGTGATTGGCCAGAAAGGATAACGAGAAGAGAGAGAAAGAAAGATAAAGAATAGAAGAGAGCACCCCCAACCATGATAGAATAATTTACAGCGGAGATAGGTGAAAACCACAACGTGTCCAGCGGGATGGTCCCGCACCCCTGCGTGCCAGTGTGGGGACATAGTGGTGCCACCACATAAGCGTGGCAAGAGTGGGGGGGGCTGGTGCCACCGAGGAACATTGTGCAGCGGGATGGTGCCCGGGAAGGAAAGAAAAAGGATAGAAGCAAAACCGCAAAGAAAGCACAAAAAGAGACGGGGAGGCAATGGAACCAACCACATACTTTTGTGAGCCAAAAAATTGTCACCGGATGTGTACCATGGTTTCCGAGAAAGAAACCGCACATGCGTGTACAGTGGGGATGGTGCCACCACGATGTGTGACAGCGGATGTATGGGTGCCATCGCACGTTTTGACAGCGGAATAGTGACGCACCCACCATGTGACATGGGGATGTTGCCACCACCATGTGTATACAGGGCGGGGATGGTGCCAAAAGACCACGCATGCCTTGACAGTGGGGATTGGGCCCACCATGTGTGAACCAAGCGGGTATGTGCCACCACGTGTGACAGGGGCTATGGGGTGATCCCCACCATGCCCGTCCCGATGTAGTGACCTTAGGGGATGGTGCCACCCGCCAGGGGTTGACAGCGGGAGGGTGCCCGACATGCTACGTGGGGATGGTGCCGCCACCATGTGTGACAGTGGGGATGGTGCAGCCACCACGGGTGACAGTGGGGATGGTGCCACCATGAGTGACAGCGGGGATGGTGCCGCCACCACGGGTGACAGCGGGGATGCTGCCACCACCACGTGTGAGAATGGGGATGGTGCAGCCACCATGTGTGACAGTGGGGATGGTGCCACCACCATGTGACAGTGGGAATGGTGCCGCCCCCATGTGTGACAGTGGGGACGGTGCCACCATGTGTGACAGTGGGGGTGATGTGTTCAGGGGGATGAGCTGTACTGTTTTGTGGTTGGATTTTGGTTTCATCTGAGCAGAGCACCTTCTTCCACATGTTTGGTGTGTCCCCGGTGGCTTGTGGCAAACTTTAAACAAGACTTTTTCTGGATATCTGTGAGAAATGGCTTCTTCTTTCTGCTCTTCCATAAAGGGCATATTTGTGCAGTGACTGATTGTTGTCCTATGGACAGACTCTCCCCCCTCAGCCCTAGATCCCTGCAGCTCATCCAGAGGGATCAGGGACGTCTTGGCTGCATCTCTAATCAGTCTTCTCCTTACGGCCGGGTCTGATGCTCCTTCCATTACAATACGACGCTTGCACTGTGCTCATTGGGATGTTTAAAGAGCACCTGTCACCCATAAAAAAGGCACAAGGAGCTGCTTACTAAAGTTTTTAGCAGTGATAAACTTCTAGCTTTTTAGGAACCCTCCGATAAAGTCAGCAGACACAGTACAATAGGAACGTCGTACCGCGCTCAAAGCAGTCCGGC
Source organism: Engystomops pustulosus (assembly GCA_019512145.1). Taxonomy (NCBI): domain Eukaryota; kingdom Metazoa; phylum Chordata; class Amphibia; order Anura; family Leptodactylidae; genus Engystomops; species Engystomops pustulosus. Next base: position 18,963 of record WNYA01001391.1, read on the forward strand.
GTATTCATGAGGGGGCGGGACTAGGAGGTGGTAATTGCAGCATGAAGCCCGCCTGTCACCACTGGAATATGGAGTAGGAGGGGTGGGGAAGAAGCAGCGCCTTGGACCGCCCCCTCATGAATACGCCGAACCTCTGTGAGCGCGGTTCGACGTTCCTATTGTTCTGGACGGCAGTGTATGCTGGGGCTCTGATAAAGCTAGCAGTTTATCACTGCTAAAAATGGGCTACTGCATGGACAAGTTTACAGATCCCAGACCAGACATATAGCCATGTACGGAGGAGACGCCATATTGTCTAAACATTAGTAATAGTTTTAAGACCGGACTGAATTTCTATTAGTATTGGTACGAAGCGACCAGGTCTGTTGTCAAGGACTCAACCTACATTATGCTTTGTTTATTTTATATGTTAATAAAGTTTTGTGTTTTACACATTGGGGCTCATTTACTAAGGGTCCGAATCACGCACTTTCGATCTGCGCCGAATTGCCCTGGGATTTTGGTGCACGCGATTGGATTTTGGCACATCGGCGCCGGCTTGCATGCGAGACGGAAATCGGGGGGTGTGGCCGATGGATTCGGGAAAACCGCAGTATGTCAAAAAAATAATTGTGTCACTTGACACGCACTTACAAGCACCGGGACGAAGTTGGTGAACTCCGGTGGACCTCGGCGCAGCAGCGACACCTGCTGGATATAGTGAATCCTGGCAGGACGCGAATCCACGTCGGACAACGCGCTGCGGGATCGCGGATGGACCAGGTAAGTAAATGAGCCCCATTGTAACCAAAGATTTTCCAATAAAGATGTGACCAATCACCTTCCAACGAGGAGTCGTCGGTGTCATGTTATTAGTTGGGGGGTTGGTCAGGCATTTTTCTGGAGTCAGCCCTTGTCTGGTCATATCATGTATGTGCACAGTGACTCCTCCACCAGCAGAATAGTGAGTTCTGTTATCACATCCTGCAGTGCTTCGAGCAGCTCCTTCCTCCCCTGGGAGGAGTGTATATTAGTGTGGAGGACCTCATATTGGGTAATGCACTTACATTGCCACTTGATATCTAGAGCGGAATTCAGAAATGTTATATTGTATCTGCATGAAGCCTGATCTAATCTATGTAAAATCAGTAAGAACAGTTCATAAGAGGTAACAATGATACATTACAAAGACGCTGGTGACCGGAGATGGGACCTATGTGATATTATAGCCCAGGATGAGCAGCTGTCAGTAAGGGCCACGTGATGATGTCACCATTATCAGTGATAAAACCAGTGATATCAGGGAAGAGATGAGATATTTGTCCCCAGGTTCCTCTCCATGGTGTGACCTCTGATCCTGGGAGAGTCACTGTCATCATCATTAGTGTTAATCTTTAACATCACCTCTATGTAAACAATGATGATTATTTATGTAAATCAGTAACAAACCAGTCACATGATCAAAATGTTCTTTCTTGTCTGACATTAATTGTGTCACGTCTTTCACAGTATTCTCATGTGACAGCCAGGATTCGTTATACTGGACAAGCACTGTACCGCTCTCAGACTGCGGGGGCAGCATACATGCACATAGAAGGGTATATTATTTCAAGATACTCTGAGAGTAAGTATGGGCCATTCTATGGGTGACACCGAATAGGGGGGGGGGGAACGGGGGCGGTATACGAGTGACACTGAATACGTGGGCGGTCTACGGGTGACACTGAATACTGGGGCGGTCTACGGGTGACTTCATGTCACCCATAGACTTCACTCGTATTAGTGTCACACCTAGACTTCACTCGTATTAGTGTCACCAATAGGACTGCCCCCGTATTCAGTGTCACCCCATAGACTGCCCCCGTATTCAGTGTCACACATAGACTACACCTGTATCCAGTGTCACCAATAGACGTGCCCGTATCCAGTGTCACCCATAGATTGCCCCCGTATTCAGTGTCACCCATAGACTGCCCCCTTATTTAGTGTCACCCATAGACTGCCCCAGTATCCAGTGTAACCCATTCAGTGTCCACCCGTCAGACCGTCCCGTATTCTCCCCCAGTGATCCAAATCGCTCATATAACAAAGCATGTGTTTCCATAGCAATTCACTGAGATGCAGACGTTTCGTTTCACACTGCAAAAATATTTACTCCAACATCTTGTCCCTTTATTTCTTCTAAAATATTGTGTTATACAATGTTGTGAGAGGGGGAGGTGCAGTATAGCAGGGGCTGGGGTGGGGGGCGCGGGGTCACATGATGCTGGTATTAGGAAATTTTGCTAGGAAACCAAGTTACAATTTTTTTTGGTAAAATACAAACTTGTCTTCCTAAACCCTTTCAGACCAAGTTACTTGTAATCTGAGGTTCCACTGGGGGTTGTAATACTCCATTCAGGACACTAGGTGGCGCTGTGAATCAGCAGTAAATCAGGCAGCCCCCCCACCATTCCCCCTGTAGACCCCCTGCTGATGTCTAGACTGAGCTGTAAATCTAATGTCATTTCTAAATGAATCTAATGATAATATTAGATAATTGGGATTATATTCTCCAGGATGACGGGCTTCATTTTTTTTCTCTCCTAGCGATGTACTGTTGTATTAGCGGGGGGCTTAAACGTGCAAATATTCTCATCTCTTGTACCCCGTATTTGGCAGATGTATCTGGGCGAGGGCGGTCCCTGCCTTCATTTTTGTTCCTTGCTCTGTTTGATGCTGCAATGTTTTGCGCTCAGGGTGGTCACATACTGTACATACGGGGGTGAGGGGGGGATGGGGGGCTGGGTAGCGGTCAAAAACCCCTCTGACATAAGGGGGTTAACAATCAGAAGACCCTCTGACATACGGGGGGGTAACAATCAGAAGCCCCTCTTACATCTGGGGGTAACAATCAGAAGCCCCTCTGACATACGGGGGGTAACACTCAGAAGCCCCTCAGACATACAGGGGGTAACAATCAGAAGCCCCTCTGACATCTGGGGGTAACAATCAGAAGCCCCTCTGACATACAGGGGGTAACAATCAGAAGCCCCTCTGACAATAGGGGGGGGGACAGGGCGGTGGTAACAATCAGAAGCCCCTCTGACTACGGGGGGTAACATCAGAAGCCCCTACTGAATCTGGGGGTAACAATCAGAAGCCCCTCGACATACGGGGGGTACGTACAATCACATCGGACAGGCCCTCTATACCTACATGGGGTAACATCAGAAGCCCTCTCGAATCGGGGGGTAACAATCAGAAGCCCCCTTGACAACGGGGGGTAACAATCAGACAGCCCCTCTGACATACAGGGTGGGTAACAATCAGAAGCCCTCTGACATTGGGGGGGGTAACTGGTTGGTAACAATCAGAAGCCCCTCTGACATACAGGGGGAGGTAACAATCAGAAGACCCTCTACATCTGGGTGGGGGTAACAATCAGAAGCCCCTCTGACATACAGGGGGGAACAATAGAAGCCCCCTCTGACATCTGGGGGTACATCAGAAGCCCTCTGACATCTGGGGGGTAACAATTCAGAAGCCACTCTGAATCTGGGGTAACAATCCGAAGCCCATCTGACATAATCGGGGGGGAACAATCAGAAGCCCCTCTGACATACGGGGGGGGGGGGGAGGGACTCAGAACGCCCTCTGACATACAGGGGGGGGGGGTGGGGGGGTGGTGGGGTGGTTGGGTGGTAACGTAACAATCAGAAGCCCCTCTGACATAGCAGGGGGGGGGGGTAACATATCAGGAGAGACCCTTGACATACCGGGGAAGGGGGGTAACAATCAGAAGCTCCTAGACATTACGGGGGGGGGGGTAACACAGAGCCTCGACATCAGGGGGGGAACAATCAGAAAGCCCCTGACATACAGGGGGTAACAATCAGAAGCCCCTCAGAATACAGGGGGGGGTAACACTCAGAAAGCCCTCTGACATACTGGGGGTAACAATCAGAAGCCCACTCTTGACATACAGGGGGTACAATCAGAAGCCCCTGACATATTGGGGGGTGGTAACAATAAGAAGCCCCTCCGACATACAGGGTGGGGTAACAATCAGAAGACTCTTACATCGGGGGTGGGGTAACACAATCAGAAGCCCTTGACATACGGGGGGGTGGGGTGGGCTAACACTCAGAAGCCCTCTGACATCGTGGGGGTAAAATCAGAAGCCCTCTGACATACGGGGGGTAACAATCAGACGCCCCACGACTTAAGGGGGGTAACAATCGAAGCCCCTGACATGGGGGTAACAATCAGAAGCCCTCTCTGACATATGCGGGGGGAACAATCAGAAGCCCCTCGACCTAAGGGGGTAAACAATCAGAAGCCCCTACTTAATCGGGTAGGGAGTGCCGGGAACAATCAGAAGCCCTCTGACATAGGGGGGGGGTAACATCAGAAGCCCTCTGACATCTGGGGGTACATCCGAAAGCCCTCTGAATACGGGGGGAACACTCGAAGCCATCAGACTCAGGGGGGAACAAGAGAACCCCTCTGACATTGGGGGGTGGGTGAACAATCAGAAGCCCCTCTGACATAGGGGGGTAACAATCAGAAGCCCCTCTGACATATGGGGGGAAACACTCAGAAGAGCCCTCAGAATAACAGGGGGTAACAATCAGAAGCCCCTCTACATACGGGGGGGGGGGGAGGGAACATAGAGGCCTCTGAATCTGGGGGGAACAATCAAGAAGCCCCTCTGACATACAGGGGGGGGGAAGGGGGGAACATCAGAAGCCCCTCTGACATCGGGGGGATAACATCTAGAAGCCCCTGAGAACATACAGGGGGGGTAATCAACCCTCAGCAGCGACCCCCTCTGACATCTGGGGTAACAATCAGAAGCCCTCGACAAAGGGGGGTAACATCAGAAGCCCTCTGACATATGGGGGTGGGGGTAACAATCAGAAAGCCCCTACAAATCAGGGGGTAACAATCAGAAAGCCCTCTACATCGGGGGTAACAATCAGAAGCCCCTTGACTAGGGGGTAACTCGAAGCCCATCTGACATGGGGGTAACAATCAGAAGCCCTCTGACACACGGGGGGGTAACACTCAGAAGCCCCTCATGACATACAGGGGGTAACAACAGAAGCCCCTCTGACATCCAGGGGGTAACAATCAGAACCCTCTGACATAGGGGCGGTAACATCAGAAGCCCCTCTGACTCTGGGGGTAACACTAGAAGCCCCTCCGACATACGGGTGGGGGTAACAATCAGAGCACCTCTAACATTGGGGGTCACTAAGCCCTCTGATATGGGGTAAACACATCAGAAGCCCTCTTGAATATGGGGGGTAACACTCAGAAGCCCCTCTGACATCTGGGGGGTAACAATCAGAAGCCCCTCGTACATTACAGGGAGGGTAGGGGTAACAATCAGAGCCCCTCTGACATACAGGGGGGTAAACATCAGAACGCCCCTCTGACATGGGGGTGGTAACAATCAGAAGCCCCTCGACAGACAGGGTCTGTGTGGGGTAACAATCAGAAGCCCCTATTGACATTGCTGGGGGTAACAACAGAAGCCCCTCTGACATCTGGGGGTAACAATAGCCAGCCCTGGACACTGGGGGTAACAATCAGAAAGCCCCTCTGACATCTGGGGGTGGTAACAATCAGAAGCCCTCTGACATCGGGGTAAATCAGAAGACCCTCGACATCTGGGGGTAACAATCAGAAGCCCCTATGACATCGTGGGGGTAACAATCAGAAGACCCTCTGACATCTGGGGGTGGTAACAATCAGAAGCCCTCTGACATTGGGGGGTACATCAGAGCCCTCTGACATCTGGGGGAACAATCAGAAGCCCCTCTGACATCTGGGGGTGGGTAAACAATCGGAAGCCCTCTGACATCTGGGAAGGTAACAATCAGAATCCCTCTGAATCTGGGGGTAACAATCAGAAGTCCTCTGACATCTGGGGTCGGTAAAACAATCAGAGGCCCTCTGACATCTTGGGGGTGGGGGTAACAATCAGAAGCCCCCCTCTGAACATCTGGGGGTAACAATCAGAAGCTGCCTCTGACATCTGGGGGTAAAAATCAGAAGCCCCTCTGACATCGGGGGGTCTGGTCTGCTTGGTGGTAACAATCAGAAGCCCCTCTGAATCTGGGGGTCAAGAACAATCAGAAGCCCCTCTGGACATCTGGGGGTGGTACACATCAGAAAAGCCCCTCTGCATCTGGGGTGGGGAACATCAGACGCCCTTGAATCTTCGGGGGTAACAATCAGAAGCCCCTCTGAATCTGGGGGTAACAATCAGAAGCCCCTCTGACATCTGGGGGGGGTAGTAACAATCAGAAGCCCCCTGACATCTGGGGTAACAATCAGAAGCCCCTCTGACTCGGGGTAACATCAGAAGGCCCCTTGACATATGGGGGTGGTGGGGAAACCAATCAGAAGCCCTCTCTGACATCGGGTGGTGGGGTAACCAATCAGAAGCACCCTACATCTGGGGTGTGTAACAATCAGAAGCCCCTTCTGACATCTGGGGGGAGGTGGTAAACAATCAGAAGCCCTCTCGACATCTGGTGGTATGGTAACAATCCAGAAGCCCATTGAATCGGGGGGGTACACAATCAGAAGCCCCTCTGACATCTGGGGAGGTAACAATCAGAAAGGCCCTCTGACATCTCCGGGGTGTAACAATCAGAAGCCCTCTGGACATCTGGGGGTACAATCAGAACGCCCCTCTGACATCTGGAGAGGGTACCAATCAGAAGCCCCTCTGACATCTGGGGGGTAACAACAGAAGCCCCTTGACATCTGGGGGTACAAATCAGAAGCCCCTCTGACATCTGGGGTGGTACGGTAAAAATCAGAAGCCCCCTTGAATTCTGGGGGTAACAACAGAGCCCTCTATGGGTGACTAATGTAAGAAAGTCCCTCCTGTAGTAATGCTGTAGTAGCCGGGATGTGATATAGGACATTGCTGCTGGTATTTGGGGTGCTGTATAGTGAACACAGGCGCCACCCATACTCTACAGGATTGTCATTGCCACTGATCACTGCTCCCTTATTGGTTAGGGGTGGTGATTGGTACAAATATGGCAGCGGACGTGCTCCATGCTAAGGCGCTGACCCTCCAAAATAAACTAATCTACATAGAACATTCCTTGAAGGGCCTGTGCATGAGCAGCAACCAAACCTAAAAGCTCTGAAAAGTTAAGTCCCACCCATAATCCGTGAACACTTGAGTTCAGCTAACACAAACCCCGCCCCTATGCCGAATTACCTGAACATTACAATCAACCTTCAAAAAAAGCATTGACATTCAGTCTTAAAGGGACACTATGGGGCAGATTTACTTACCCGGTCCATTTGCGATCCAGCGGCGCGTTCTCTGCGGGGGATTCGGGTCTTCCGGCGATTCACTAAGGCAGTTCCTCCGACGCCCACCAGATGTCGCTGCTGCGCTGAAGTCCGCTGAGGCTCGCCGGAGTGCACGATCCTATACTTGGTGAAGGTAAGCGCGTTTCCCGCGACACTTTTTTTTTTTTTTTTTTAAAGCGGCATTTTTTCCGAATCCCTCGGGTTTTCGTTCGCCCATGCCCCCCGATTTCCATCGCGTGCATGCCGGCGCCGATGCGCCACAATCCGACCGCGTGCGCCAAAAACCTGGGGCGATACAGGGAAAATCGGCACAAAATGGAGAAATTCGTGTAACCCGCCGGTAAAACGCTATTCGGCCCCTTAGTAAATGACCCCCTTAATGTCTCATCTCTTACCAAGCTACTTGCTTGGTATAATACAGACCCTTAACACTACACAGAGGCTGCTTAAGGGAACCTGTCACCAGGGACTCATTTTCACTAAAGACCGGCTCCAGAAGCCCGTCAGACCTGCAGTGCAAATCTGCCTTTCTACCTTCTCTAAGCTTTGTTTTCGATGCATTTCAAAAAACTTGTCTGTGCTGCAGACAGCTCAGCTCTCAGCCCCCACCTTTGTGCTCCTGTACAGCTCCTCCCTCCCCCACTGAAGTCACCAGCTGTGAGCTATGAGAAGGAGCAGGAGGGAGGAGCTGTACAGGAGCACAGGCGGTGGCTGAGAGCTGAGCAGTCTGCAGCACAGACAAGTCACATGTTGTTTTTTGAAATGCATCCAAACCAAAGCCCAACCCCTGGGACTACACACACTGTTAGGGTGCAAGGTAAGTTATAACACACAATTATTTTGTAATGCAAATGCTCAGAGATAGCAGAATTCAGGTGTCATGGGCTTCTGTACCCTGTCTTTAGTGAAAATTAGGTCCCTGTTGACAGGTTCCCTTTAACCTCTTCCCAACCTTTGCCCTTTTTAGTTTTTTGCGTTTCCATTTTTGCTCCTCTTCTTTAAAAATCCATAAGTTTTTTATTTTTCCATGAAGAGACCTGTATGAGGGCTTGTTTTCTGTGTGACGAATTGTACTTCCTAGTGGTGGTGTGCCGAAGCAGGAAAACAATTCCAAACTTTTTTGTGGGAAAAAAAGAGGTCTTCGTTTTGCCATAATCTGTCGACTGTACAAACTTTTGATTGTTTTTTTATTCATTTGCAAATTGACAAAAAAGTGACATTTTTGGACTTTTGGGCACTCAATTCTATTATGGGGTTCACCGCCAGAAATAACAGTTTTTATATATTGATAGACTTTTGGGTCATGGTGTTACATAACATGTATATGATTTGTGTTGTTTATTTTTATATCAGTTCTAAAGAAAGGGGGGTTATTTGAACTTACTGTTTACTTTTTAAAAACGTTTTAACTTTTTTTTTTTTACTATTCCTAGGGTACTTTAACCCTGGGTGGTCTGATCAATCCTACTATATACTGCCATACTACAGTATGGAAGTACATGCATTTTTACACATGATCTGTTACAATGTGCCCCTGGCACATTGTAACAGACCTGCTGAAATGACATATCCCATTTTCTCGGTGGTAAACTGTCCTATATCGCACCCTCGTTACCTGCTGCTGATGAGAGAGCCTCTTCCTCCTCTGTTACATTTGGAAAAGATGCTTTTAGAAATATTCAAATGAGCCGGGGGTGAACAGGGTCCTGTTCGCCGAGCGCCTCCTGACTCCTCCAAAACCTAATTTATTCAGGTCCCCCCCCCCCCCCTTTGCCTCATTGTCATCAAGGGGACGTCACCGACTGTCGACCCGCGATGGTATAAGGAAATTTTGGTCAGTACTTGCATCGCTAAAACCCTAGACGAAACTGATGTTTCCTGCGGCCGGACAATAATAAGAGGACTTACAATAATCTTGCCTGATGATTTTGCATGGCTCTTGATTAGAACAAAAAGAGCAAGATGTTTCATTTATTCTGATCAATATTCGGCAAATCTCCAAACGATAAAAAAAGAGCAATTTTTTTTTTATAAATTGTAGTGTTCATCCTGTAAACGTCTCTTACACTCCGGGGGGAAAGGCTGCAGGGTCCATATTTGTGGCTCCGGAAGTGATAGGTCAATGCCACCCAAGCCAAGAGTCAATAAATCCAGTCCCATCACTCAGTGGTTTTTCTTGGCCGCCTCCTTACTTGCTACGATCAGGTGTGTGAGGCTGGAGAGGGGTTGGGCCGTCTTCAAGAAAGGGTGCTGCCCCGGAAAAGAATATAGACTGGACACATTAACATGGACAGAGAAGATAATACCGCCACATACTACCCCACACCCCAAGCTGCTACTCTTTGATGGTACCTTACCACCAGACTCTGCTCCTTACAATAAGGACGTATGCTACATCCTCAAGTACATAATAGAGGGTGATAATCGGCAGAGGGTACAGTGTGCTGGGCTCGGGATCATCTCTATAGACAATCTATTTCTATCTGATGATCTCAGCTCCTGTCAGTCTCCAGAACACAAGCAGAGGACACCTGCTCAATGCAATATGGTCAGCGGAGGGGAAGCCAAGCATCACACGTCACACAGAGAAGGAGCACAAGATGCTAAGTCTCCTCCACTAAGCATCATCATTGTGATTTATACCGGATGATACAATGGGGGTCATTTACTAAGGGCCCCATTCGCATATTTCCGATTTGCGCCGATTTTCCCTGAATTGCCCCGGGATTTTGATTTTGGCGCACGAATGGATTTTGGGAGCATCGGTCTGGCATGCACGCGACGGAAATCGGGTGTGTGGCCGAGAGCGAGAAAAACTGACGGATTCGGAAAACAAACGCCGCATTTAAAAAAACAAAAAGTGTTGCGGAGCTTGCACTTACCTTCACCGGAATAGGCGGTGTACTTGAGTGCAATTCCAGCGGGCCTCGGGGAATTACGGAGCAGCGCCAACTGGTGGACGTCAGGAGAACTGCTTAGTGAATCCCGACCGGACCCGAATCCACCGCAGAGAACGTGCCGTGTGGATCGCGAACGGAACGGGGGTAAGTAAATGTGCCCCAATGGGTATGGAAAGTATCCAGACCCTTTAAATGTTTCACTCTTTGTTCATTGCAGCCAAATGGTAAGATCCAAAAAATTCTTTTTTTGTGCTCATTAATGTGCACTCTGCCCATTGACAAGAAAAAAAAAAAACAGAATGTAGATATTTTGTTAATTATTCAACAAGAAAAAACTTAAATATCACATGGCCGATAAGTATTCAGCCCCTTTGCTGAGCATTGATTACAAGCAGCTTTTGAGCTAGTACAGCCAGAGTCTTCTTGGGAATGATTCTTGCAACAAGTTTTTAACCCTGGATTGGAGATCCTTTGACATTTTTCCTAGAAGGTGTGCGCCTTCCTATTTAAGCCAAATTAGTTAAAAAAAAAACAAAAAACACAGCTGGACTCCAAGGAAGGAGTAGAAAACTTAAAGGAGGATCAGAAGGAAATGGACAGCATGTGAGGTATATATGATGTCACAGCAAGGGTTGTAATACTATGACCAAGTGATAATTCGTTTTCTTGTTTAATAAATATGCAAAAATATCTGCATTTTGTTTTGTCTGTTAAGATGGGGCAGATGTGTAATTACGCTGAGACAAAAAAATTACTTTTTCATCTTGCCAATTAGTTGCAATAAAAACAAAGAGTGAAACATTTTAAGGGGACTGAATAGTTTCCGTACCCACTGTATTCGGTCAAAGTCTGATTAAGAATGCAGACCATCTAATTTATTACAAATGTAGCAGAGGTCCCTGTAAAGATCTTAAGCCGATGCTCTTTTCTCTACATATCTCTACAGCATTGGTTGAGAAAGTCTTGAATGTAACAGACAACTTATCTGGTTCCTCAGCTCTCCGGGGTACCATTAGTTTGCAATAAGTAATGCCTGTGTATTAGAAAAGTCAGAAACCATCACAATCAGGTTAGAGGCATGCTGACTACACACCTGTACAGAAAATACTTACCCCAGATGAATATTATACTGCCCCTTAAAGTAAATATAACGTATACAATAATACTGACCCATTACAGAATATAACTACTATAATACTGCCCCCTATGTACAAGATTATTAAACTACTATAAATACTGCCCCTAGTCAGAATAACTACTATAATACTGCCACTCCCCATGTCGAAATTATAAACTTACGATATATTATACAGACTCCTCTATATACACAGAAATAACTACTATAATACTGCTCCTATGTACAAGGAATATAAACTACTATAATACTGCCCCCTATGTACCAGAATATAACTACTATAATACTATCCTATGACAAAAATAAACTACTATAATATGCCCCTATGTACAAGAATATAACTACTATAATACTGCCCCCTATGTACAAGAATATAACTACTATAATACTGCCCCCTATGTACAAGAATCAAGAATTATAACTACTATAATACTGCCCCATAGTTACAGAATAATATAATACTATAATACTGCCCCTATGTACAAGAATATGAAACTACTATAATACTGCCCCATATGTACAAGAAATAACTACTAATACTGCTCTATGTATACAAGAATAATAATTGACTATAATACTACCTATGTAACAAGAATTAAAAACTACTATAAATACTGCCCCTATGTACAAGAATATAATACTATAATACTGCTCCTATGTACAAAAAAATCTAAATACTATAATACATGCCCCCTATGTACAAGGATAACTACTATAATTACTGCCCCCTATGTACAAGAATAAACTACTATAATACGCCCTATGTACAAGAAGATAACTACTATAATACTGCCTCTATGTACAAGAATATAAACTACATAATACGGCCTCTATGAAAGAATTATAAACATATAATACTGCCCTCATGTACAAGAATATAAACTACATAATACTGCCCCTATGTACAAGAATATAACTACTATAATTACTGCCCCTATGTACAAGAATACTAACTACTATAATACTGCCCCCTATGTCCTAAGGATATAAAACATATAATACTGCCCCTATGTACAAGAATATAACTACTATAATACTGCCCCCTATGTACAAGAATATAAACTACTATAATACTGCCCCCTATGTACAGGAATATAACTACTATAATACTGCCCCCTATGTACAAGAATATAACTACTTAATACTTGCCCCCTATGGACAAGAATAACTACTATAATACTGCCCCTATGTAAAAGAAAATAACTACTATAAACTGCCCCCTATGTACAAGAATATAACTACTATATACTGCCCCTATGTACAAAGTTATAAACATATTAATACTTGCCCCCTCCTAGGTAAGGAATAACTACTATATACTGCCCCCTATGTACAAGAATATAACTACTAAATACTGTCCCTTATGGTACAAGAATAAACTACTATAATAACTGCCCCTCATGACAAGTAATATAAACTACTGTAATCACTGCCCCCTATGTCAGGAATATAATACTATAACTACGCCCCCTATATACAAGAATATGACTACTATAATTCTTTGCCGCTATAATATTCTATAACCACTATTATACTGTAGCATCACTTACTCTGAGGGGGTTCTCATTTAGGTATGGCGGTTCTCCTTCCACCATTTCTATGGCCATGATGCCCAGTGACCAGATATCCACTTTCGGCCCATACGCTTTGCGGGTTACCACTTCGGGTGCCATCCAGTAGGGGGTTCCCACCATTGTACTGCGCTTACTTTGTTCTGGTGTGATCTGGGCACAAAACCCAAAGTCCGCTAAAAGAAGAAGACACAATATTCTGTATCTTTACAAACAGTTACAACTATGACAGGGACACTTTCCCTTTTAGGCCTTTTTCTTCTGTAAATGTACTCCGTCCTGTCCCGGTTTCTTATCTTTCCTCCGGTTTCTTATTAGCTCTTAAACCATCTTCATACTTCATTTGCTTATTTATTTTGTGTTCCTCGGCTTATCATTAAATTATTACTTGTTATTACTATTTCTTTACCTAATTGTTCAACATCCATCCCTTTCCTCTACTCTTATCTCCTTCCACATCTCTATTCCCAGACTCAGGCACTTTACATCATTCTTTCACTTTGTACCCTTATTCTTCTCCATTTTCACTCACACCTTACTCTGTACGGCTTGCTCCCTCTCTTTCTCCCCTTTTTCTTTTTTCTTTCTAATCCTCTTTTCTCTCTCTCTCCCTCTCTCTATCCCTCGTTTTTCTCTATCCCACATCTTTCTCTCTCTCTATTCCTCCTTTCTCTCTCTCTATCCCACGTTTCTCTATCTCATCCAACGTTTCTATAGCTCAACCCACGTGTCTCTCTTCTATATCCCCACGTTCCTCTCTCCTAAAAAGTTACCTATCTACTCTATACAACGTCTTTATCTCTCTCGATCCCCAGTTTCTCTCTCTTCTATACCACGGTTCTCTCTCTCTAGACGTTTCTATCCTCTATCCCAACGTTTCACTAAAATCCACACGTTTCACTAATCCATTAACACAGTACCTCTATCATCTAACCCCGTTAATCTCTCTATATCTCCAACGTTCATTCTCTCTCTATATCCCCCGTTTACTCCTCTTATGATCCCAACGTTCCTCTCCTTCTACTATCCAACGTTTCCTCTCTCCTCCAAGTTTTACGCTTCTAACCACACGTTGCTATCTCCAAATTCCAAGTTTATCTCTCGCCTCTACCAAAATCTTCTCTCGATCACACATCCTATTCTATTAGCACAAGTCTCTCTCTATCCCAAGTTTCACTCTCCATCCAAAGTCCTCTACTTCTATCTAATCCCACCGTTTCACTATCCAGTCCAAGTTCATCTCTATATATATATACAACGTTCCTATATTCTATATATCCCACGTCCATTCTCTCTCTGCTCTATCCCAAGGTTTCTACTCTATCCATCCCCGTTTCTATACTCCCATTCCCACGTATATCTCTCTCCATTACCCACGTTTGTTCCTTCTCCACCACGTTAGTTCTCATACATCCACGTTCTCAGCGTATAGCTCTCTATCACAAGTTTCTCTATCTCTATCCCATTGTTTCTTCTATCCCATCTTCCTCTCTCTATCTATAACTCTTTTTGTCCTCTATCCTCCATCTATTCGATCCACAATTTCTCTCTTTCCATTCCACGTTTCTCTACTCTATGCCCACGTTCTCTATATATCTCTATTATCCCACGTGTCCTCCCTCTCTAATACCACGGTTACCTCTCTCTCTATATCCCACGTTCCTCTCTCTCTCTCTATCCCACGTTCCTCTCTCTCTCTATCCCACGTTCCTCTCTCTCTCTCTATCAAACCGTTCCTCTCTCTCTCTCTATCAAACCGTTCCTCTCTCTCTTTCTATCCCAAATTTCTCTCTCTCTCTCTATCAAACGTTTCTCTCTCTCCATCCCACGTTTCTTTCTCTCTATCCCACATTTCTCTCTCTATCCCACGTTTCTCTCTCTATCCCACGTTTCTCTCTCTCTCTATCCCACGTTTCTCACTCTCTCTCTCTATCCCACGTTTCTCACTCTCTCTCTCTGTATCCCACGTTTCTCTCTCTCTATCCCATGTTTCTCTCTCTCTATCCCACTCTTCTCTCTCTCTCTATCCCTCTTTTTTTCTCTCTATCCTCCATCTCTCTCTATCCCACGTTTCTCTCTCTCTCTATCCCACGTTTCTCTCTCTATATCCCATGTTTCTCTCTCTATCCCACATTTCTCTCTCTATTCCAAATTTCTCTCTTCTTTCTATAGCATTATCCTCTCTCATTCTCTCATATTTCCTATCACCCTTCATCCCTCTCCCCCTCACTCTCTGTCAGACACAGTTTACATACTTAATTTCACGGATCCGTCCATCCCCAGCAGAATGTTATCGCTCTTGATGTCCCGGTGGATGACTTGGTTTGAGTGCAGAAACTCTAAGGCCTGAAGACACTGAGGAGGAGACAGAACAAGGATGGGGTCATAGATGTAGAGTCGGAGCAGACACATTTATTGCCGTCACCCGGCCTGTTACATGTAAATGTCCATTAACCCTGAACTACCCCCGGTAATTTCATCTGCAATTCAAAGATGAGACATATGCATCTGAGATCCTGGTGAGGGAAGGGGGGTGGTACTGGTCATATCAGGACACATTCAACTTCATTAAATAATATTCAAAGATGATGTTCCCCCCTCCAAAACACAAATCAAATACATACATTCTGGGTAGTGGAGTTTATATTGCATGGAGATTGACATATTTAGTGATTTTGGAGTTACCTCTCTGCACACGGCCGCTATCTGCCCCTCTGCCATGCAGGTTTCGGTGACCACATCCGTCAGTGACCCACCTGCCAGGTACTCCATCACTACCCACAGCTCCTCCCCGACCAGGTAGCTGTGATCCAAGAAACAGAAAAGAGAAACAAAAAGAGATCAAATACGTCTCCTCTCTAAGGTCTGGCGGTCAAATGGTCAATGTGGTGCGATAACATACTGTTATCTGCAAAGCACCTACAGCTGCTGCAGGCGTGATAGATGATTGCATCGGCAGCAATGTGATGCATAGAACGTGCATAGTATGTCATAGAGCAGTGGTTCTCAACCTGTGGGTCAGGACCCCAGCGGGGGTCGAACGACCAAAACCGGGGGTCGGCTAAAGCCATCGGAGCCGCAATTTTATTGTGTTTTTACTGCGAGTTGCATGGTTTGGGGTCACCACAGCATGAGGAACTGTATTGCGGGGTCACAGCATTAGAACGGTTGAGAACCACTGTCATAGAGACTCATAGATGGGGGACCCTAACTGCGTGACCCTTCTCTGTCCAGTCCATGTGCCCTGATAGATTATCTATACATAAAGTGATATAGGATTACTAAGTAGGTACATTTTAGGACAGCTCGGTGACTTTTTGTAAGTGGCATCAAACTTTTGCAAGAATAAAACCACATACAAATCCACATGTAAAAATGTTGACACATTACAAAAAACTGCATAAAATTTGGTGTGGATTTACATGTGGTTTTCCCTTCCTTAACTGCAGCAAAATCCAGCATAAAATTTACAACACAGGTAGAGAATGAAATAGCTTTTCTAGAATTCCCTCCAAAGTCATACGCAAATCAGCTGAGAAGATATTGTACCTGAGAAGAGACACTTTTGGAGGTTGGATGTGAAGTGTCACTTCAGAAGCCACCATCTAGAACCATAGATGAAAAATGATAGCAGGTCTGTAAGATACAGATAATTAAAGACATAGCCCAGGACCGGACCTGTCACAAATCTGTCTTGAAGTGTCCCTGGTTTATCATGATGGATTTTAATGGTAGCTTTTTTTTACTCATAGATAAAGGTAGATATAGATAGATATATGCTGTGACTGTGGTAATCTTCTTATGGCCTCCTTCCTTCTAAAATCAACTTTTTAATTACAACTTTTTTATTAAGGCAAAGGAAAACCAAAGTCTTACAACATTTAAAATTGTGCTAATGAGACAGGAGTGCTATGGGTGATGTTACCAGAACCCCTCCGTGCAGCTTCACTATGTAGGAGCACTTCCCCCCTTCCACTGGGTGATATTACAGCAGACAGAGGGAGCGGGGTGGGAAAGTGCTCCTATGTACTGTAACAGCTTGTGAAGCCAGAGAAAGGAGGGGCTCTGTTAATACCATATAGAGCACTTTTGGCTAATTAGCATAATTTATAGAAGTAAAGAGTCCATGGACAACAAAGATGACCACAGTCACGGTGCTTAGATCAATGAGTAAGTGTCCCTGGTTAACCGTGATGGATTATGATGGTAGATTTCCTTTAAAAGCCTGAATCTCTGGCTCTATAGCTAAAAGATCCAAGACGCAAAATATTTACAAACTCTTCTTCAAAATGACACCAGAACCATATTTCTTGTTGCTATAGAGCCCAAGATAGCAGCATCTGTAGTGACCTTCTCCCTGCATCCTTAACTGTGACTTATCTTAGGTAAAATATGACTCTTCTCAGTTCATTTTCACATGACTTTGGAGCAGATTTTTTATAGGTTAACAGCTGAGATTTCACATAAAAGAGGGAACCCTAGAAATGACTTTCATACCCGACCTGAGGGAAATGGGGAAAATTCTGGTGACAGGGGCTTATTTTATCATTTTTTTATCAAGTAAATTTACTGTTTGCTAAAAAGGGAAGCAAACTTACCAGACTGCAAACAACAAATTTACTAGATGAAAAATGCTAAAATAAACCCCAAATTAAAAAAAAATGTTTACATGAGATTCTTTATACCCTATAGGCCTCATGCAAAAGATGTATGCTTTGCTTGGGTGGGCATCCTTGCATTGCAAATGTTTGGGATGGTGGTGCACAGCCATACATAAGAGGAAAAGATATACATGGCACGGTATGGTGACACGGGTGTGCTCACTGTACTGTGGCCGAGCGCCATAGGAGTCTATAGGGACGAATATCCTCCATAGTTTATTCAATTAATCTGTTTATTCAACCCACCTGTCCAGATAGTTGACAATGTTGGGGTGCTTGTTTTCCCTCATTACCAGGATCTCGTTAATAATTAACTCTTTCTTTGGCTGCTGTTTTAAATTCATCTGCTTAATTGCAACCTGTATGGACAGAAAAAGCACATTGGGGGTCATTTACTAAGGGCCCGATTCGCATTTTCCCGACGTATTACCCGAATATTTCTGATTTGCGCCGATTTCCCCTGAATTGCCCAGGGATTTTGGCGCACGGGATCGGATTGTGGCGCATCGGCGCTGGCCTGCACGCGACGGAAATCAGGGGGCGTGGCCGAACGAAAACCTGCATTTAAAAAAAAAAAAAGTGTTGCAAAACTTGCACTTACCTTCACTAGGAATAGGCCGGTGAACTTGAGTGCATTTCAGCGGGCCTCAGGGAACTTCAGCGCAGCAGCGCCACCTGGTGGACGTAGGAGGAACTACCTTAGTGAATCCCGGCCGGACCCGAATCCACCGCAGAGAACGCGCCGCTGGATCGCGAATGGACCGGGTAAGTAAATCTGCCCCATTATTTCAATACTGCAAACAACATGGGGTCAATTTCCAAAATGCGGGTCCGGATAAGAATTAGAGGACTACACACGGACAAAAGAGGGTGAGGGGGACGTGTATCATTGAGGTGGGCACTATAGTTAACATAGTATGGACTATGAAAAGGCGGTCTTATACTGGACTTTGGGGTCAGTACACCCATAACACAACATTAGACATGGCCTCCTTACCTCTTGTCCGGTGGCCACTTCTATAGCAATGTAAACTGTCCCGGATGCCCTGTAAGTAACAAGAGGCAAAGTCAAATACATATAAGACTTAAAGGGCATGTCCATCTGGAACCAAGGAGCTCCTGTAAATTCACATAGAAACCTTTGAGTCCTTTATTTACCTCAAGTTTAATAAATTTCTCCTCAGCTGTTCATGGGGGTTTGTTCTTATCTATTTTTCAAACAGGAAGTGGCAGCCATGACAGGATTTATGGAGGTGGTCATGCTGTCCAGAGTTTAGTCGGCTTGTTCATTGGTGAACAGATTAGACAATCAGTAGACTAGATACAGAGATCAAACCTCCAGTAGAGTTGTAATGGCCGCCACTTCCTGTCAAAGTGTGAGGTAAATAATTATGAAGAAAGTTAAGAAATGGTGGGGAGAAAACAACTCAGAGTCTTGTATATGAAATATAAGTTTTGGGTATTTTTTTATACCTGGTGAAAAGTCACTTAAAGTTTATATAATGTTGTTATATGGAATAATGTTTTTTATTAAAGGGAAAGTTTACTAAATATGATGCCTTTAATGTGTGGTGCTCTACTGAGAAATTCTGATATCGACACCAATATCTACAGCCATACTTCTTATATGGAGTAGTGATGGGTCGTTTGCGAACGAGCCGGCACAAAGAGCCGGCTCATTTGCGTGAAGGACGTGAGCTGGCTCACCTTAATGAGTCGATGACTCTCTAAACTCCGCCCCTAAACGGCTCACCATGCCCCCTTTAACTCGATAAAATTGGGTTAAAAGTGGATTGGTGTGGGGGGACTATATTATATATAGTATATATATAGTATATCATATTAAATTATATATTTAATAGGGAGCCATTCAGGAGCCAAAAGAGCCGGCTCTTCTTAGTGAATGGAGCCTAATGAGCCAGCTCACTAAGAAGAGCCGTAATTCCCATCACTGATACGCATTTTTGACTTGTATAAGGGACCAAGATTTATTACAACCAATCACAACTCAGCTTACATTTCATATTCTGCTTTTAGAACATACAAGCTGTGCTACGATTGGTTGCCAAGAGCGCATAACAACCCCGGATGTCTTAGTGGTGCTACCTCGGGCTCCGGGCCTGTAAATTCACATTTCGATGTAGAATCTGAAACGTGACCCATTTATGTCAGAGGGCACAGATAGCAGTTATACGTTGCGGGCGGACGGCCTGCCATCTCCTGCCAGGTCTAGGCAGCCTGACAGGAACACAAAGAGAACATTCATGCGGATAATCGTATGCAGGGGCATTCGCCGACTGTGAGCGAATGCAGAGCGCCCACTGGCCTGTGACCAGCTTACAGCAGCATTACTAGCTCCGCTGGCACACAGCATTGCTCCGTTTCAGTGTGCCAGGCCGCCGCAGTCTGCCAGGAGAGCTTTTACCTCAGAACGCTGCATAACCAAACATCACAAAGTGACAGGAGACATGGCGACAATTACCATGTCATGATATATCCCTGTAATTTACACCACAGCGCACAAGAGGGTACCTTCTTAAAGGGCCAGTACAGTGTAATAAAGGAAAACTTGTTCCAGGGAAAGCTGGGTGACAAACAAAATGCATAATTTTAGCAGCCACCAAACTTCCTGAAGTCCTGAATGGCAAACTGATCTCTTATGTTGCAATAATGCCATCTAGGGTACACAGACTGTTATTCAGTGCTCTGAGAAAGTTGGGTGACAGATAAAATGGTTGCCATCCAATTACGGTAAATGGACAACTTTCCTAGAGTCCTGAAAGTCAAAGTTATCTTGTTGCTAATGCCCTGATCGGCAAACCTACCATGTAATGTGTTGATGCGGGTAAAAACCGCAGAATTAAGTGATTTCCCATTATAGGATTTGAGAAAGCTGGGTGACAACTAAAATGACCTTCAAAGAATCTACTTCTCAGCTTTCCCAGTGTCCCGAAAGGGAAGGATTATTTGTGCATTTTAATGGCGTCTATCTGCTACTGTAAAGTCAGGGTTAATTATAGGTGTTGGGGGGGATGAGAGTGGCCTTTGTCCCTGGACATATGATCCCTCTTTGTGCTGCTCAACTTTATTCCATAGTCATTACATGAGGCCCAGGAGTCGGGGAAGCTTTTAGGCTACACAGTGAAGTCCCACAAAAGCGCTCCTGACATCACCTAGACCGTGGCGGGGTCCTAGTGTCAACCACTAACATAAGGGGGTCATAGGGTAAACAAGTAACCCATTATCGATCTATAATCCTAGTATTGTAGATTCTCCAAGTGTGCTGGCGGTGTTTCCTCACACTGCTGTGCTCATAATTCTTTGCCCCCTCCCGTCTGAGTCACTGCTGTAGTATTCTACAGCATTCACTGAAACAGCATTCACTCAGAGAAAAAGTAAGTGCACAGAGCACAGCAGTGTGAGGACACAACCCCAGTACAATTCTGGAATATAAAACCATATTTCAAAATCCCGCTGCTACTAACAACATCAATAAAAGTTATGATTACACATATTATAAGTGACAATATCTAACAGTGTCTGCAGAGAACTACAAGCACAGCAGTGTGAGGACACATTCCCAGTACAATCTTGTAATATAAATCCATATCTTAAAGTCTAGTTGCTACTAACAACATACACAAAGATATGGTTACACATCACTCCAGGGACAATATGTTACACTGGCTGCAAAGAACTGGAAGCACAGCAGTGTGAGGAAACATCCCCAGTACAATCTTGGGATATAAATCTATATCTTAGAGTCAAAATGCTACTAACAACATACACCAGGGACAGTATGTTACAACAGCACACCAGGGACAGTATGTTACACTTGCTGCAGAGAGCTGGAGGCACAGCAGTGTGAGGACTCTTGGAGAAGTTACAATCCTGGAATATAAATGCATATTTTACAGTGCTGCTGGTAATAACAACATACACAAACGTATGATTACACATCTCTCGAGGGACAATACCTAACGCTGTCTGCAGTCTACATGGTCACTCCTGGTTATACTTTCCCTTTAATAAGGAAAGTTACAGCAATCGCCCATAGAAGCCATATGGATTATCATTCAGTTTTTCCAGACTATTGAATGATATGTTAGAGAGAGAACCAAATACTCACCCCTGTCCGATTTTCTCGAACCTGGTATATTTCTTCTTAGGATCCCCCACACTTACGATGCTTCCTGTAAACACACAAAACAAAAATTCTCCATATTTAATACTTAATCATTAAACAGTATATTTTATCTTCCTAATCGCCAGGCAATGGGAAAGACAATGGGAAATCACTACTGCTCACAGCCTGACGAATAACCAAGATATGCCCGGGATTTCGCCTTTGTGAAGGAAGTTGATACTTCCCCTTTAAGACCACACTCTGATTTTACAAGCCACATGAATGTGCAATCCATTTCAGCCCTAGATGCGGTTAGGACATATCTGAGGTCATGATCGCTGCCAAGGCAGTCACCATTACGTACAGGATTACACGGAGCCCACATTAAAGGGCTGTGGCATTCACAATATCTAATGGGTCCAGGAAAATATGTCACCTCCCATAATCAACCCCAGCCTTCTGATATAACACTGCTTTCCCAATCACTTTGTGTTACATTTTCGTGCCATTTACAAGATCTCTGCTTGCTGTCGGCAAATGAAGTAATTGAAGTCTATACGAAGAGGCTGAAACTTGCTCCTCAGAGCTGAAGGTTTGTTACAATTGTATCCAGTCTTGACAATCTTCTGAAGTAAGCAGTTGCCACATGGCTCATACGTCTTAGCTGCAATGATACACTGTAACAATCTAGGAGTACAGGACATGTTTTGCTTGGATCAAGACACGGCTCATTAACAATTCACAAACAAGGATACGTAGTGAAATACTCTGCACTGCGTGATCTCTACAACCCCTGACAGGAGGGGGCGCTATAAAGAAACTACCGTAAACTATTTCAACCAAACCCCTTAGTAAATTCAGTGTTTACATACATACAGGGGCACATTTACTTACTCGGTCCGTTCGCGATCCAGCGGCGCGTTCTCTGCGCTGGATTCGGGTCCGGCCGGGATTCATCAAGGTAGTTCCTCCGCCGTCCACCAGGTGGCGCTGCTGCGCTGAAAAGCATCTGAACGCGCTGGAGTTCACCAGGCCGGACCAAGTGAAGGTGAGCGCGTCCCAAGCGACACATTTCTTTTTTTAAAAGCGGCGGTTTTTCCGAATCCGGCGGGTTTTCGCTCGGCCACGGCCCCTGATTTCCGTCATGTGCATGCCGGCGCCGATGCGCCACAATCCGATCGCGTGCGCCAAAATCCCGGGGCAATACAGGGGAAATCGGCGCAAATCGGAAATATTCGGGTAACACGTCGGGAAACCGCGAATCGGGCCTTTAGTAAATGACCCCCACAGTGTTTACATACAATAAAACAAAATATTTAATATGGTTTTCTTCTACAAAATCAATAATTTAAATCCATAAAAAAGGAAAATTACACATCTTACTGTAATTGTACCTCCCAACTGATATGTTATTGTTCTATATAATGAACAGTGTAAAGCAAACCTCCAAAAAAAAATACAAATATTTGGTAATTTGTGGGAATCCATCTCGCGAAAAATAAAAAAATGGTACCAATAAAGACTGTAACCCCTTCTGCTAAACACAAGTCCTCAACTAGCTGCATAACCATAAAAATAAAAAAAAATCATAACATTGCACTCCTGGCATGGGCATGCACAAAACAGACATTAAGAGGCTTGTCCAGAGGTTGAAAAACATAGTTGCTTTCTTCCAAAAACAGCGCCACACCTGACCATGGGTTGGTCCAGTATTGCAGCTGAGCTGTGAAGATGTGAAAGCTGCAATACAACAGACTATGCATGATCAGGTGAGGAGTTCTTTATGGAAGAAAGCAGCCATGTTCTTCAACCACAGGACAACCCCTTTAAAACCAGTCACTTAGAGGTTAATGGAAAATTATCAACATTTTATAGATTATCGAGATATGAGCAACTATATATAATATAACTGTATCTGGTGGGAGGAGCGTTGTAGTTGCTTCTCTAAGTTCAGTCCCATTATAAAACAGCTGGAAGCAAATGCCGAAGTATAAGATTTAACAATTATTGGAATACGGATTAAAAAGTTCCTTTGTAATAAGGAGATGAAATGTGAAGGACACATACTCAGTTTTTCCAGGATCTCCTCATCTGACATCTTGGCCTTCTTCTTGGTTTTGTCTGTGGCTTTGGCAGAGGCATCTGCAGGTGTCTCGCTGGTTTCTTGCGGTTCGGAGGGAGGAGATGGTTCCAGGTCTTTGGCCGGAGGAGGTGCGGGCACTATAATGGAGCGGGTGTGTACCTGGAGAGATATACCAATAGTATCAGTCGCTATGGCACAGCAGAGAACTTAATGTCTAGAGGCAGCTGGTAAAGCCTCTAGTGAAGGACATCTACTGCTATACATA
The DNA here is from genome assembly GCA_019512145.1 of Engystomops pustulosus. Taxonomy (NCBI): domain Eukaryota; kingdom Metazoa; phylum Chordata; class Amphibia; order Anura; family Leptodactylidae; genus Engystomops; species Engystomops pustulosus. Next base: position 43,012 of record WNYA01001391.1, read on the forward strand.
CAATGGAGGTACACAACACAGACGAAACTCATACAAAAACCTCTTGTGTACGTGAGAGTGTGAAAGGCATCGTGCAGAGGAATCATTCCATAGGTGGGGCCTGGACCCCTACAATATCTTTATTCCCTCATCCAACCATAGCAAAACTACAACTCTAGTCATTACTGTAATATTCCGCTACTCAATTATGATGGGATCAGCTGAAGCAATACAACACCTACAATTATATTCCAGCGCCATCATCATCACAGACAGTAGAGTAGTTTATATATTACACAGCGAGCACGGACAGAGGAACCCCAGTCACAACTATTATTACTACAGTGTCCCGAACGTGTGATTTCTCCAGTCCCGTATTTCCGTGCCTTATGAGATTGTATATACGTGACGTTTTTCATCTGTATGCAGCACATATTTAACCCGTATTCATACGTTCCTATAGACTTCTTAGGGCATACGAAACTGAAATACGGGAGAAAATAGGACATGCTCTATATTTGTATACGTCCAGTATACGGTACGGTCGTTTTTTTACGGCCATTTTTATACGGTCGTGGGAATGCAGCTTTAGGCCGGCTGCACAAGAATGTGTTCAGCCTGTGGAAATGGGACAGTATGTCTGTCCCAAGCACTGTACACAAAGCACAATATGCTATAAGTAGTCCTGTCCCTCTGGCCAATGAGCAGCGCTGGTATTATAGCAGTTCTTACAGTATCTGTGCTGAAGTTCAGGCAGCAGACAGGGTCTCCTTGTATCATGTTTCAGTATGATCATAGACTCTCATCATGTGTAATGTGTTCAGTCCTTGGCATATAATACAAGAATATAACTACTATAATACCTTCTGCCCCCTATATACAAGAATATAAGTACTATAATACTGCCCCTATGTACAAGAATATAACTACTATAATACTGCCTCCTATGTACAAGAATATAACTACTATAATACTACCCCCTATGTACAACAATATAACTATTATAATACTGCCCCCTATGTACAGGAATATAACTACTATAATACTGCCCCCTATGTACAGAAGATAACTACTATAATAATGCCCCTATGTACAGAATATAAATACTATAATATGCCCTCTATGTACAAGAATATAACTACTATAATACTGCCCTCTAGTACCAGAATATAACTACTATAATACTGCCCTCTATGTACAAGAATATAACTACTATAATACTGCCCCTATGTACCAATATATAACTACTACTAATTGAGCACTTATACCCACCGACATGGTATATAGAGGACGGTGTGCCACAGCAGGGGGTGCTGCGGCTCCTCTTCATCATCTTCATCTTCACACACTGAGGTACATCAGGGACTTCTGAAACAACTTTTGCAGTCTGTAGATAAATGTACAGGTATCGGATTATAAAATGTGACAAATTTGACAGAAGTTTAGTTGCTCACTATGTAATAACATTGGTCCCATCCTACAAAGTAGACATGGGTAAATGGTGCCTAATTAACAGCCAGGAAAGATTACATTTCAGGTAAATAAAAAGGTAAGCACCTTCAAGGTGAGTGGAGGCTTCGAGAAATACCACGGCCTCATATTTACCTATCAACCAATCATAGGGCAGCTTCCATCTTACCAGTTGAGAATAAGAACTGAAAGCTGAACTCTGGTTGGTTGCTATACCTGCCTCTCCTCAGCCTGATCTATGGCATTTTAGGTGGAAAAAAAGTAAAACTAGATATTAGTTATTAGGATTTCTAATATTTCTTATATTGATTATGACATCGCTGTCAGAAGCTTATAACCAAAACGTATTGTCCCCTCAAAGTATAAGGAAATTAGAACTGTAAAGCTGCATTTCTCATCCTCGTAGATTCCATAGGAAATATTCATGTAAATGGAAATCCCTTAGACACAGAAGTATATGGAAAGATTGCCGAGATCCTGCGCTCAGTAGACGTGGAGATCTCATCTCTGGACATGAAGGGTAACACTCACAGTCTCGCCAACCAGAAATAAGGCCCTATCTTGATATAAGCAAACCCCTTCAGTTTTTATAGATAGTCAGTGAAATATGAGTAGATATTTGTGTGTCACCAGCTTTTCAAGCACATGAATGGCAAATCTGCCTAGTAAACAGCACAATGGGGCTCATTTACTAAGGGTTGCAGCTCACTTTCGTCGGACTTTGCACCTTTTTTCGGACTTTGCACAGTTGGAAAGGTATTTAACAGGGGTCTGCGCTGGATTGTGTCGCACGTGATCGTTTTTCGGCACAGCTGCACTGGCTTCCATGCGGCACCAATTGGGGAGGACTAAGCTCTTTGCATCACCAACCAATGTAGACTAGATCAATGAAACATTCACCCAGGTGTGTGAGCATTTACTTCTAAATCTTTTATATCAGATATTGATTATCACAGCTCTCCCGGGCACCCGAATGTCATATGTATCTAATAATCCAACAAGCATGCGGATGGGAAATGGATAGCAGCCCATGACAAGCGCATGAGCCCAGCTGCATGACAAACACAATAGTCTTGACTGTGTCTCTCTAAGGGACGCCACTCAGCTTTCCCAGAAATAGGGATGTCAAAGTCATGAATATAGTTCTGAGTTCCAGCTTTTTTTTTAGGATTTGATGGGAAATTTTTGGTTAGTTTAGCATTTTAGCAGTATTGACGACTAGGCAGGTATGCCATTCAAGAGTCTAGAAAAGCTGGGTGGACAAGCAATATTAAACTCCCCATATGTGATTTATATAGCAAAGTATGAATCACATGGCACCTTATCAGATTGTTACCTTCAAGGGTTGTCACAAATTGAAAAACTGGCTGCCATCTGCTATAAATGTTACCATGCTGCCTGTGGGTTTTAAGTGGTATTGCAGCTCAGCTCTGTTGCAATGAATTGAGATGACTTGCAATACCACACACAGCCTGTGGACAAGTGTGGCGCCGTTTATAGAGATTGGTCATGTTTTCCCAATTCTTGAAAACCCTTAAGTCTTATGCGACAGGTCAGAATTGTCAGCCATGTCCTTTGCCGCCAAGGAATTTTTAAACAGACTTAGGTTTAGAAAGTGAAGTACAGGCAGTCCCGGGTTACGTACAAGATAATCAAACTATGGAACCTAAGTTGAATTTGTATGTAAGTCGAAACTGTATATTTATAATTGTAGTTCCGACAAAAAAAAAAATTTTTTGCCCAGTGACAATGGATTGCAAATTTTTTGCTGTAATGAGACCAAGGATCATCAATAAAATCATTACAGACACCTTACATCTGATCATTGCAGTCTGGGACTATAGTAACATCCAGAGAGCTTCACCAGAGGGTCACAGTGGGCAGAGGGGTCCGTCTGTAAGTCGGTGTCATTAAGTAGTGGACGCCTGCACACACTTTATTAATATTATTTATCTTAAACATAACTTACCGCAATGTCAGATGCTTTTGTAAACCTCAAGTTCGTTTTCTGAAGGAAAAAACCATCCGGTTATAAGATAGCTCCCCCAGTGGCTACATGTAAAAACCCAAACTCTGCAATCTACATCCATATAGTAAAACAATGAAAGAAAGTATCATAGTATATAAGGCGGAAAGACACAAGTCCAACCTTTAAGAATTAAATAAATGTTTTACCCATAACCTGTGATATTTTTTCTCTCAGAAAGTCATCCAGCCTTCTTGAACATGTACATAGAGTCCGCCATAACAACCTCCTGCGCAGAGAGTTCCACAGTCTCACTGCTCTTACAGTAAAGAACCTTTGTCTATGGTGATGGTAGAACTCCTCTCCTCTAGCGTAGAGGATGCCCCCGCTATGGTGATGTAGAACTCCTCTCCTCTAGGTGTACGATGTCCCCTGTTATGGTGATGGAGAATCGCCTCTCCTCTAGGGGCAGAGGATGCCCCCTGTTCCTGGTCACAGGCCGAGGTATAAAAAGATCTTTGAGAGATCCTTGTACTGTCCGTTCAGTATTTGTACATTGTAATGAGGTCTCCCCTCAGTCGTCTTTTTCTAAACTGAATATCCCAAATTTTTAATCGTCAGTGTATTCTAATCCCCCATTCCCCTAATAATCTGGTTGCTCTACTGCACCCGTTCCAGCTCTATATATCCTTTTTATACATCGTGCCCAAAAACTGTACACAAAAGCTGAAAGTGATTAATCTTTTTAATACTGAAAACTTTCACTACTTCTCTCCGCACAGTCTCGGATGTTGTGCTGTTAGGGCACTGCATGAACTGTCCTCCTCTCTGTCTTAAAACACTTATATATTTTAGGGCATAATGCCGCGAACTAAGAGCACAGCAGTGAGGAGGACACACCACCAGTAACCTGGGGAGCTACAATTCCTGGAATAAAAAATCCATATTTAACAGTTTTGCTGCCACTAACATACCACAAACGTTCTGAATACATCTCTCCAGGGAAACATTGCAATGGTTACAGAGAGATCAGCAGTGTAAGGACATTACCCCTGTGCACTTGGAGAAGCTACAATCCTGGATTATAAATCCACATATAGTCCTGCTGCCAGTAGCAACATACACAATGGTCTGATTACACATCTCTCCTGGGACAATACCGGACACTAGTTGCATGGTCACACCTGCTGACAGGTTCCCTTTAAATGGGTGCTAGTGCTTTTGCACCAACTGGAATGTCAGAATATAACTCAAAAAGGAAATTAGATGATCAGGACACAGAGAAATATAGAGTGACCACAATTTCATAAGCTAGCTGGCTTTCCGGGAAGCAATTGTATTGAAACTGTCTAAATAACAAAAGTAATAGATTATGGGAGCACATCTATCTGAGATAATTGTTTACTTCAAACTACAACCCACTACAACAATGTCATGGAGACTGCGTGGCATCTGTGTATTTGTAGTGCCCGGCTGCGTGTGGGCATTGGCATTATCTGCCCATTCATTAACATACAGGGAGCAGCTCACTTTCAGTTCCGGGGAATGCAGAATGCATGACTGAATGGCATCACTCTGCAAACAGGACCCTGCCGAGCCATTCTAGTAGCCGAGTCAGCTACAGGATAGCCTGCCAACACCAACAATGTCTGAGGCCAGAGAGTGAGCGAGAAGGAGGAGGGAGGCCAATGATGACTAAGAGCGGAAACAATCACACACTATAACTCTACGTGTAAAGGCCCAGGCACTACAAAGCGGATTATCAGAACTGACTGACTGATAAACAGCAGAATCATGTGTCACTGATGTGGAAAAAAAGGAATTAACTTTAATACCAACAAATAAAAAACTACTATAATATAATACTGCCCTCTATGTACAAGAATATAACAACTATAATACTGCCCCCTATGTACAAGAATATAACTACTATAATACTGCCCCCTATGTTCAAGAATATAACTACATACTACTGCCCCCATGACAAGAATATAGCTACTATATACTTGCCCCCTATGTAAAGAATATAACTACTATAATACTGTCCCCTATGTACAAAAAATATGACTACTATAATATGCCCCCTATGTACAAGAATATAACTACTATAATACTGCCCCCTATGTACAAGAATATAACACTATAATACTGCCCCCCTATGTACAAGAAATAACTACTATAATACTGCCCCCTATGTAGAAGAATATAAAACACTTATAATACTGCCCCCTATGTAGAGCAATATAAACTACTATAATACTGCCCCCTGTACAAGAATAACTACTATAATGCTGCCCCTATGTAACAAGCATATAAACTACTATATACTGCCTCCCTATGTACAAGTATAAGAATTACTATAATACTGCCCCCTATGTACAGAAATAACTAACTATAAATACCCCTATGTACAAGAAATAACTACTATAATTACTGCCCCCCTATGTACAAGAATATAGCTACTATAATACTGCCCCCTATGTACAAGAAATAAACTACTAATACTGCCACCCTATGTACAAGAATATAACTACTATAATACTGCCCCTATGTACAAGAAAGAACTACTATATACTGCCCCCTATTGTACAGGAATATAACTACTATAATACTGCCCTCTATGTACAAGAATATAAATACCATTCATACTGCCCCCTATGTACAAGATATAGCTACTATAATACTGCCCCTATGTACAAGAATAAAATATATAATACTCTGCCCCCTATGTACAAAGAATAATAACTACTATAATACTGCTCCCTATGTGACGGAATAAACTACTATAATAGTGCCCCTAGTGATAAGAATATAACTACTATAATACTGCCCCAGAGGTCGCATTTAAAGCCTCACCACGTGTCATAGAAGCGTGATGAGGCGCAATTACCCCCCAAAATAATTGCCATGCGTAAAAGAACGCATGGCAATTATTCCCTGTAGGCGCAGGTGAGCGCCCGCGCGCGCGCGTGCAAAAGAGGAAAGGTTAGTAGCGGGATAGCAGCGCGTGCCGGGCCGATCAGCGGGACACGTACACAGTGTCCCGGTGTAGCAGCGCTCCGGAGAGACCGGAGTGGGAGCGCAGGCCCCGGGAGACACGTGGACAGCAGGCTGCGTCTCGGCTGTAGGATCCCGGCAGGACCGAAAGACCAGTGCCAGGGTGAGTGCGAGGCCCACTGTGGAGGGAGCCGTGCTCACTGCACTCTGCGTAGTATGCGTAGTGAGTGTTGTGCGTGTAGTGATGTGCTTGGCGTGTAGTGAGTGCTTTGTGGTGGGTGTGTGTGTGTGTGAGGTCGCTGTGTAGTGAGTGTGATGGTGTGAGTGAGTGGCTCTGTGTGAGTGAGTGTGTCTGTGTGAGGGTGTGCTTGGGTTTGTGTGTGTGTGTGCGGTGAGGTGTGCTCTGGTGTGCGGTGAGGTGACGTGCTGCTCTGGGTGCAGGTGAGCGTGCTGCTCTGTGTGTGGTGAGAGGCTGCTCGTGGTTGTGCGGTGAGGTGCTGCTCTGTGTGTGCGGTGAGCGTGCTGCTCGAGTGTGTGCGGTGAGCGTGCTGCTAGGTCGGGAGTGCGCCGGTGCGGTGAGGTGATGCTTGTGTGTGCGGGTAGCGTGCTGCCTGCGGGTGTGCGGTGAGCGTGCTGCTCTGTGTGTGCGGTGAGTGCCTGTCGTGTGTGCGGTGAGGTGCTGTATATGTTGGGCGGTGAGCGGTGCGTCGTGTGAGGTCGATGCGTTGAAGCTCGTGTGTGGGCGGTGTGTGAGCGTGCTGCTCTGTGTGGTAGCGTGCTGTGTGGTGAGCGTGTCTTGCTCTGTGTGTGGTGGAGCGTGCTGGCTCTGGTGTTGTGTGTGAGCGTGCTGTTCTGTGTGTGTGGTGAGCGTGCTGCTCTGTGTGTGTGGTGAGCGTGCTGTGACTGCTCTGTGCTGTGTGTGTTGAGCCTGCTGTACGTGTGTGAGTGGTGAGACTGTGCTTGTGTGTGTGTGGTGAGCGTGGCTGCGCTCTGTGTGTGGTGGTGAGCGTGATGCTCTGTGTGTGTGTGTGGGTGAGCGTGCTGCTCTGGTGTGGTGTGGGAGAGTGATGCTCTGTGTGTGGGTGGTGCGTGATGTTGTGTGGTGATGTGCTCTGTGTGTGGCGTGAGCGTGCTGCTCTGTGTGTGTGCGGTGAGCGTGCTGCTCTGTGTGTGTGCGGTGAGCGTGCTGCTCTGTGTGTGTGCGGTGAGCGGTGTGCTTTGTGGTGTGGTGAGCGTGCTGATCTGTGTGTTGTGGGTGAGCGTGCTGCTCTGTGTGGTGCGGTGAGAGGGTGCTGCTCTGTGTGTGTGCGGTGAGCTGTGTTGACTGTTGTGTGCGGGTGAGCGTGCTTGTGCTCGTGGGTGTGCGGTGAGCGTGTGCTCTGTGTGTGTGCGGGTGAGCGTGCTGTCTGTGTGTGCTGGTGAGGTGAGCGATGCTGCTTGTGTGTGTGGGTTGAGGTGCGTGCTGCCTATGTGTGTGCAAGAGGCGTGTGGCCTGTGTGGCGATGAGCGTGCTGCTCTGTGTGTGCGGTGAGCGTGCTGCTCTGTGTGTGCGGTGAGCGTGTGTGTATAGTGAGCGCGCAGTGAAGATGATTTTCATGCATAAATAGCGTTGTAACATATACAGCTAAATTTTATATTTTTATACAAAAAATTATACTCCTCTCGGCGAAAAATCCCCAAAAATAGAGGAGAGGAGTATTGTACCCTTCTGTTAAAAAATCTTAGTGGACCTTGTTGCCCTATGTATACGAATATAACCTATAATACTGCCCCCTACTAGTACAGAATATAACTACTAAATACTTCCCCTATGACAAGAATAAACTCACAATACTGCCCCTATGTACAAGAATATAATACTATAACTGCCCCCTATGTACAAGAATATAACTACTATAATACTGCCCCTATGTTAAAAATATACTACCATAATACTGCCCCCCTGTGCCAAGAATATACTACTAAAAGGGCCATGTACAGTATACTACTATATACTGCCCCCTATGTACAAGAATAGTAGCTACTATAATACTGCCCCCTATGTACAAGAATAAACTACTATAAATAATGCCCCCTTGTACAAAGAAAAAAATGTAACTATATAATACTGCCCCTAGTACAAGATTACGACTATATAATACTGCTCCTATGTACAAGAATATAAATACTATAATACTGCCCCCTATGTACAAGATATAACTACTATATACTGCTCCCTATGTAAGGAAATAACTTACTATATACTGCCCTATGTACAGAATATAAATAAATATGCCCCTATTATAGAATATAATTATAATACTGCCCCTATGTACAAGAATATAACTACTACAATACTGCCCCTTGTTACAAGATATAACTACTATAATACTGCCCCCCTTATGTATAAGATATAACTACACAATACTGCCCCCCTATGTACAAGAATATAACTACTATAATACTGCTCTATGTACAAGAATATAACTACTATAATACTGCCCCTATGTATAAGAATATAACTACTACATACTGCCCCATGTACAAGAAATAACTACTATAATACTGCCCTATGTAAAAAATATAACTACTAATTACTGCCCCGTGTACAAGAATATAACTACTATAATACGCCCTATGTACAGAATATAACATTATAATACTGCCCCCTATGTACAAGAATATAACTACTATAATACTGCCCCCATGTACAAGAATATAGCTACTATAATACTGCCTCCCCCCCTATGTACAAGAATAAACTACTAGAATACTGCCCCCTATGTACAAGAATATAACTACTATAATACTGCCCCTATGTACAAGATACGACTACTATAATACTGCCCCATATGGTACAAGAATATAACTACTATAATAACTGCCCCTATGTCAAAAAAACAAAGAATATAACTACTATATACTGCTCCCTATGTACAGAATTAAAAACTATAATACGCCCCTATGTACAGAATATAAATCATAATACTGCCCCTATGTATAAGAATCTAAACTACCATACGGCCCCTATGTATAAGAATATAACTACTACAATACTGCCCCTATGTACAAGAATAAAACTACTATAATACTGCCCCCATTGTATAAGAATATAATACTACAATACTGCCCTATGTACAAGAAATAACTACTATAATACTGATACTAGTACAAGATATAACACTATAATACTGCCCCATGTACTAAGAATATAACTATAATACTGCCCCTATGTACAAGAATATAACTACTATAATACTGCCCGATGTACAAGAATATAAATACTATAATTACTGCCCCCTATGTAAAGAATAACTATATATATGCCCCCTATACAAGAATTAACTACTATAATACTGCCCCCTATGTATAAGAATATAACTATCATTACTACTGCCCCCTATGTACAAGAATATACACTTACTACTGCCCCTATGTATAAGAATATAACTACTATAATACTGCCCCTATGTATAAGAATATAACTACTATAATACTGCCCTGTATGTACAAGAATATAAACTACTACAATACTGCCCCCTATGTACAGAATATAACTACTATAATACTGCCCCTATGTACAGATAACTACTATAATATGCCCCCTATGTATAAGAATATAACTACTATAATACTGCCCCTATGTACAAGGAATATAAACTACATATAATACTGGCCCCTATGTACAAGAATAAACACTATAATACTGCCTCCCTATGTACAAGAATATAAACTATAATACTGCCCCTCTGAGCAAGAATATAACTACTATAATACTGCCCCTATGTAAAGAATAATACTATAATACTGTCCCCTATGTACAAGAATATAACTACTATAATACTGCCCCCCTATGTACAAGAATATAACTACTATAATACTGCTCCTATGTACAAGATATAAACTACTATAATACTCCCTATGTACAAGAATATAACTACTATAATACTGCCCCCTATGTACAAGAATATACTACTATAAATACTGCCCCTATGTACAAGAATATAACTACTATAAACTGCCCCCTATGTACAAGAGAGTATAATTACTATAAAACTGCCACCTATGTACAGAATATAACTGCTATAATACTGCCCCCTATGTACAAGAATATAACTACTATAATACTGCCCCTATGTACAAGAGTATAACTACTATAAAACTGCCACCTATGTACAAGAATATAACTACTATAATACTGCCCCTATGTACAAGAATATAACTACTATAATACTGCCCCTATGTACAAGAGTATAACTACTATAAAACTGCCACCTATGTACAAGAATATAACTGCTATAATACTGCTCCCTATGTACAAGATATAACTAATATAATACTGGCCCTATGTACAAGAATAAACTCTATAATACTGCCCCCCTATGTACAGGAATATAACTACTATAATACTGCCCCCTATGTACAAGAATATAACTACTATAATAGTGCCCCTATGTACAAGAATATAACTACTATAATACTGCCCCTATGTACAGGAATATAACACTATAATACTGCTCCCTAGTACAAGAATATAACTACTATAATACTGCCCCCTATGTACAAGTAATAAATCTATAATACTGCCCCCTATGTACAAGAATATAACTACTATAATACTGCCCCTGTACAAGAATATAACTACTATAATACTGCCCCCTATGTACAAGGAATATTACTACATAATACTGCCCCCTATCGTAAAGGTAGTAACTATAATACTGCCCCTATGTACAAGAATATAACTGCTACAATACTGTATGTACAATATCATGTTATCATTACCACATAACTCCTCTCCCTGTTACCTGTGAAGCTCATGTATTTCTGGCTATTTTCAGTTTTCTTGAAGTCATAAAACTTCAGCACGTCCAGCACGGCCTGTGGATTCTTTTTCTGTTCTTCCTCTGAAATTTTGGAACTCTGTAACAATCGCGCCCATTGCTCTGGCATTCCCTGTATAACACAACAGACGTAAACACAATTTCTTCAATATTTAGCATCCATTGATAATATTTTAATCACTTTTTTATGTCCCCCCCCCGCCCCCAACTTACAGTGAACTTTCCCGTCACAGGATCAAAGCCAACGTGGAGGGTGTGCTCGAAATCTGAGGGGAGAGAGATTTCTGGCTTCTTTTTGCTCGCTGGAGAAAGAGACGTCAATAAATTGAGGGCATCAAGATGATTAAAGTGCGTTGACAAGTGAAAGTGGTTATCCAATCAAATTACAGCTTTCATTTCTCCAGGGCATTTTTAAAAAATGAAAGCAGTGATCCGATTGGTAGTTTTTGGTCAGCTGCTCATTCTCTTCTCTACTGCAGTTTCAAAAATGTCTACTCCTGCACAACAGGCGCCTATGGGAGGAGCCACCGTGTACCTTTAAATAAACTCCATGTTGGATTCATTTTCCAGCTTCGACGTCATTGTGACAAGGAATCCCACAAGCATTCGGCGCATTTCCCTTTAAATCCTGCCGTGAAAGCTTTATTGGGCTCATAAACTATCAAAATAGGGAACGGGTTTGTTTTCTATGAAATTCGAGATCAATGGTCACTTATATGTTGCAAAGTGCCAACATGACAATTTAAGCAGTAACTTACTGATCCCTGCTGTATCACAGGTTTTAATATTATGGCCCCTGGAATCACCAATACGAATAAAAAGATGATGGAGACATTTGGATTGTAGCTTCCCTCCAGGGTCCCTGAAGAGAGAAAATCAGGGGGACCCAGAGCAGGAGCTCCAATGACAAATCCTTTCTCTCCACACTGTCTCGCTCCTCCTGTAGTCCTGGTAGCCAGGATGTTGCTGAGCATGGTGCTCCTGGGCTGTATTGGATCACAGGAGAAAGTCTCTGAGTCATAGGTGGCAAACTCTGTGTTGGGGTGAGGCCTGGGTGCCCAAGAAAGGGCTCCAAGTGCCACCTCTGGCACCCGTGCCATAGGTTCGCCCACATGTTCTATGGTATATAGGGTCCGATTTCTAGCATCATTTACTTTGATGGTTTGTACAAACACAGACTCTACATAGGGGGAGCACAAGCTCCTATCACGGCTACTAGGGATGATGAGAGCGGCTTCCCTGACTGTAAAATCATAGCCTCCTATCCTGTTAGTAGGATAAAGAAATGAGGGGTAATCAAATTGTCATCCTAGTAGGCATGGAAGTTACTGACTCATGCAATCCATGTGATGTGCTGAGGCATCATGGGGTTACTAACAGGCAGCACAGAGACAGAGAATCACAATCAAGATGGTTTTGATCAGATCTGACAGCATGGTTATGAGGAAGAGGAATCTCTTAAATGCAGAAGGAAAAGGATATATATATATTATATTAATATATATATATACAGGCAATCCCGGGTTACATACAAGTTAGGTGCATAGGTTTGTTCTTAAGTTGAATTTGTATAATATAAGTAGAAACGTTATATTTATAATTGGAGTCCAGACAAATTTTTTTTTTTTGCCCCAGTGACAATTGGAGTTTCAAATTTTTTGCTGTAATGGGACCAAGGATTATCAATAAAGCCTCTCATTACAGACACCTTAACATCTGATCATTGCAGTCTGGGACTATGGTAACATCCAGAGAGCTTCACCCAGAGGTAACAGGGGGCAGAGGGGGGACTGTCTTAACTAGGGGTCGTCTGTAAGTCGGGTGTCCTTAAGTAGGGGACGCCTGTATATAATAAAAAAAATTGGACAATTGGGTGTAACAATTATAGGTTTGTCCTTTACCGTCTGATACTGTCCAAACAGGGTCCTGTGCCAGATTGTATAGGGAAACAAGGCAAATGTAATACTTGATCTAAAATAACCCAAAATAGGAGTGAATAAGTATTCACACCCTCTCATATCATCTATGAAGAATTATAGTAATGGCAAAACCTACACCAGGCTCCATTTTAAACAAAGCATGAAAAAGTGGGATTTTCACTTTAATAAAACCTAAGTGAAGGTTTTCACGCCCTCCTATGTAATGAGGCCATTGTGCCAATGTGCACACCTGGCCTAAAGGAGCAAAGAAAGAAAACTTCCTCTGTGATTTTCAAAGACCTCGTCCCTCCTTATCAATTCAATGAGACTGAGCAGGTGGAGCATAAAAGTAATACCTGTGGTGTATCGCCTCCTTGGGTGTGGAGTCAGTGTAACCCCTCATCACACCCCACTGACATCGACACAATACGTGACTCATACATGAGTAAGAAAACCAGACTGCGTTGTCTGCACTTTCCCTGATTTCCGTACACATTACAACTATAGGGGGCGCCCATCATTATGACATTATTTAGCATTTGAACAGTACTGTACATTTGTCTCCAGTCGGGGGAACATTGCAGAGTCGGTCCCCTTCTCTTCTTCTCTGGGTTTGGGGGAAGGGGGCTTTGAGCCGTGATTGATGGTGTCCTTTACAATGGCTCCAATAAAAAGTGCTGGTGTTCCTCAGGGGCGGGGCTGGGGGTTTATCATCGTCGATACCATTGTCAGACATCCTTAGTGGTCCCCGAATGGCCCTGTGTCAAAAGACAAGACATGAAATTAATACTCACTGTGGCTCCATGTGAAAATGGTCATGGTAGAAGACCCCTTTAAATTAATAATTTGGCTATTACATACAATATATATGAAAGAAAATTAAATTTACACACCACTTGTCCTCACGACGCCCAGTTAGATACCATTCAGAATCTTAGGCTACGTTCCATCATTGCGTTTACATTGCTTTGATGTGAACACAATGTAAACACAAATGTAAACTTATGTTAACACAATATTAGTTGCTGTGTAATCGTAATGCAATACCCAACGTAAACACATCATAAATATAACAGTAGCACAGTGTAAATACATTGTAAACAAAACTTAGATATAACAGTATCACTTTGTATACACAAGGTAAACACGCTGCAAACAGAATATTGTAACAGTGTAAACATGAAATACATGTAACCATGATGTAAACACATTCGGTGTACATTTAATGCACACAAAGGAACATTATTTCACAGCAATATAAAAACGATGTAAACAATATGTACACATAACACTAACATGAGGTAAACAATGTGTAAAACATAACATCACGCAGTATAAACACTATGTAACATTAACAGTGTAAACACTAAGTATACACAACTTAAATATCCCAGTATCACTGCATATACACAATGTAAAACACACTGCACAACAGAATATTTGTAACAAATTCAACATATTATCACAAGCAAATTACAATGTAAACATGCTGTTTAATAATGTAACTGTAATGTAAACACCACTGTAAATACAATAGTGGGGGAACACAGCCTGAAGATGTATCTCATCTTGTATCCAACAGGTTCCTAGAGCCTCCTCTCTATTGCATTTGCATTGGCTGCACACATGAGATCCCAACTGTGAAGGATGGCAGAATAGAGTCATCTTTTTCGGGCCCTCGTAGGACTAGTAATCCAGCCCTGGGGTGATTTATGCGATTAAATATGTAGTATAAAATGCCCGTACAGATGATGGGCCCCAGGGGACTCCAGGACCTCCTGGTCGCCTGCAGGTCTGTATTTGTGCTTGCCAGCCTAGGGGACACCAGATGGCAAACGGAGGGTAAAGGAGGCGCATCAGAAGACACCAATTTGCATCAAAAAGGTGGCCAAGGCACAGAGAATTCACCTGCTCCCAATCCATGAGAAGAAGAAGCATCAGCTGTGTGTAGAGCGTAACACCAGGAAAATGCACCAAAATCTAATTCCACCAAATTACTGCAGTCGCATACACCCAAAAGCTATAAAACACCATATAGAACACCATTACTCTCCACGCGGGAGGTTTGTTAAACTGCATCCGTTCAGACAATCCTCCATAATTGAAAAGCACCAACAGTGGAGATGTATTTTCAGTCCTGATGGTTTGTGACAATGTATCACTGTGGATTCCAGCATGATTAGATCTAGATGGATACAACTGTAACAACCCTCAGCGGGTGAGGTATCAGGTCTTTTAAAGCATCGTTAATGTTTGTGTTAACATTGCATTTTGATAACCGAGAATGTTAATAGCAATTTAATTAGGCAAAAGCTTCTCCTTAGCTGGTGTTATACACTTCAAAACACAGTGTAAAGACGTGTGAACGCAGCCTGAGGTTAGCAAAAGGACGATCAATGACAATTTCAGCACTGCTAATCTCAGCGGCTCCTCTTATAACGCAGTGCTGTACACATAAAATTTACGCGCCCTTACCGACATGGACGTACTAGTACGTCACATGTCGGGTCCCGGTACATGCAGCAAGCAAAGGCTTACCGGTAACACCCGCGACGTGCCTGACACGATGCGGGGGTGTTTACTGCTGATCGCCGCCGGCATTGCGGCGGCTTCAAAAAGACGTCATCGGGGAGCGGCGCCATGGTAGCTTCGGGTCTCTGTCAGCACATTGTAATGTATGAGTAGTAAAATCCCCATATACTGCCATACTGTAGTATGGCAGTATATGATAGGATTGTACAGACAACATAGGGTTAAAGTACCCTAGGGAGTCTGAAAAATAGTAAAAAAGAAAAATAAAAAAAAAAGTTAAAATTAAAAATCATAATAAAAAAACCTAAAAATTCAAATCACCCCTTCCCCTAGAAATTGATATAAATATAAATAAACAGTAAAATCATAAACACATTAGGTATCGCCGCGTCCGAAAATGCCCGATCTATCAAAATATGATAACGTTTTCTCGCTGCGTTTAACCCCGTAACGGAAAATGGCACCCAAAGTCTATAAAAAGTGATCTAAAGGTCGTACAGTCCTAAAAATGATAACATTGTAAACGTCATCAAAATCCGCAAAAAACGGCACCACCCACAGCTCCGTACACCAAAGTAATGAAAGTTATTAGCGCCAGAAGACTGCAAAAATCCCCCCCAAAAAATTTGTACAGGGGTTTTAATTTTTTAAATGTATGAAAACATTTATAAACCTATACAAATTTGGTATCCCCATAATCGTACCGACCCAAAGAATAAAGTAGACATGTCATTTGGGGTGCACAGTGAAATCCAGAAATCCAAGCCCACAAGAATACGGCACAAATGCGTTTTTTTACCAATTTCACTGCATTTGGAATTTTTTTTCCCGGTACACAGCATGGAATATAAATACCACCATTTTGAAGTGTAATTTGTTACGCAGAAAATAAGCCGTCACACAGCTCTGTACATGGAAAAATAAAAAAGTTACAGATTTTTGAACGTGGGGAGTGAAAAATGAAAACGCAAAATCGAAAAAGGGCCACGGCGGGAAGGGGTTAAGACATATGTGTAACACACAAAAGTTAATGCATGTAAGAGATCATGTATTATTCACTTATGCACTTAGGATAATGTCATATGTAGTCATGCAAATTACACAACAAGCTCTGCTACATCCTGGATACTAGTGGGTCGGCAATACAAGGGATATAGTCATGGTGGGATGATGTAATATTACCGCCATATGGCACCCAGAGTCATTCAAGGGTTAAATTAACATTTTAGATTTTTACCACATTTGCCACATTCTGTAAAATCATTTTACAAATCATAGGAAGGAGCCAGATTCTAATATTAGATTAAAGGTACAACTTAAAGGAAACCTACCACTTGATCGCGGACGAAATGACCTCCTCACACCACCCTCTAGGCTCTTTACCACTGACCCCAGGACATATTTTGTTTAGGGACACAAACCGATAGTTTAGGCCAAAAAAAAAGTATTTCATAATCTATAGAAATGTGGCTTTGGCGCTTCACTTACGTCACCCTGGCAATTCCGCGCACCTCTGATATTTAATTATGCACGCCCCATCTTCGTTGTGTTCCTCCTCCTTGGACCGAGAGCCGGTGAGGTCACTCGGCTCTTGCCACTTCTCGCGCATTTTCAGCCAATGAATCTCGCACAGCTGCAATGTGTCGCGGAAG
Organism: Engystomops pustulosus; assembly: GCA_019512145.1. Classification (NCBI taxonomy): domain Eukaryota; kingdom Metazoa; phylum Chordata; class Amphibia; order Anura; family Leptodactylidae; genus Engystomops; species Engystomops pustulosus. The sequence goes on from WNYA01001391.1 coordinate 60,350, forward strand.
GCGCCTGCGCAAGATTCAGTGACTGTGCATGAAAACTTCGGCAGACCTGAGCGGGGAAGCGACACATGCAGGATATCGCATGCGTTAACATCGCGTTTACACTAACAGTAATGCAATTTGGCAAATCACCTCTCCTCAGCTGTTGTAATGCGTTTCAACCAAAACCGCGCCCTCAGTGACTTCCGCGGACTGGATAAGTAAATGTGCCCCACTGTCTGCTGCAAAACAACTCCCAGCATGCCTTGCCATCCTGCAACTGTCGCGTTGCATTTTTGACGCATTCCACTTGCTTCAGCCGTGATCACATGCTGAGGTTACATTGCATTTTAGCAGATGCAGTGGAAACGTAATGTAACCTTAGGGTGATGCCACACATGGCGTTTTTGGTCCGTTTTTTAAACATCCGTTTTCAGTCCGTTTTTGCCCGTTTACCATGCATTTGGCTGCTTATAACCTGTTATCTATTAAGATAATTGGGGAAAACGGACTAAAAACGGACCAAAAACGCCATGTGTGGCATCACCCTTAGCATGTAATCAAGGCTAAAGCCAGTGGAATGCGTCAAAAACGCAACGCACAACGCGATGCAACGCATCGTGTGGATACGCACTCAGGGAATGCTGGGGTTTGGTTCAGGATCATTCTGTGGGAGCTGACGAGTCTGATTTTTGGATAATATATCTCACTTATGCTGACACATTATGATAAACTAAAAGAGAGGTGTTTGTAATGATATGTTTGCATTTCACAGAGTATTGTAAATGTACAACTGTAACAAACCCTCAGTTGTGAACAGGTTTATATTTGCACCTGGTGTAGCAGCTGGAGAGAAGCCTGTGTTTATTAGGAACAAACATGATGCAGGTTGTGGGTGTTGTATAGTCAGGAGGTATCTCACACGTGATCGCTATATGGCCCCCACTAGGGGGGTAGATATTTTTATGCAGGTTGTCAGCTGAGTTTTTGTATACGCTAGATATACACAGGCCCGAGAAACTCCAAAAACGCCAAAACTATCCTTGATGTCCATATTAACCAATCACAGCGCAGCTTAGATGTTCTATTTGCTTCTTGAAAAATGAAAGCTGTGCTGTAACTGGTTGCTATGGGCATCAAAGCCAATTTCTCTGTTATTGTTATTAACTGAGGCCTAATGAGGGAGATTTATCAAATGTCGTCACAATGAGACGAGTTTCAAAAATGTCTGGGTAAAAAATGTCAGTTTTGAATAAAAAAGACCTAAGGGGACCCTTTTATTACAGGGTCAATGACATATCCGATACCCCAAAGTAATGGGTTGAGGGGGCCTGTCTTTTTTGCTGTGACTGGAACATGGCTGCCATCTTGAAAAGACCAGTTTTTCCAATAGTAAGTCATATATGATGAAAGAAGACCCGAATTGTCTCAGAAATCGATTGCCCCAATCAGATCCGTAATATCCTTGTGGTTCAACACAGACAACCAGTAAAGTTACCTGTGATGCACAGCGTTGTCATCTACTATGGGCTGTATCCAATTGTTATGAACCTGCATGAGAATCTATGGAAAATCTCTGTACTTATAAGGCTGCGGTCACACGTTCCACTAGCGTTGCGTTCATAACGCGCATTAGCGCACAGGGGAAGGGCCTCGGCCTGATCGCATATGTGGCTCCAGGGAAATGCATGAGGTTCGATAACCAGGCCCCGGTATCTTCCCTGGCAGCCTGGTTTTCGATCGCATGCGTTTCCCTGGAAACACATATGCGATTGGGCCGAGGACCGCCCCCTGTGCGCTAGCGTTGCGTTATGAACGCAACGCTAGTGGAACGCAAGACCGCGGCCTATCTTAAGCACACAAGAGATATTGTAGATCTGATTGTGCCAATCAATTTCTGAGACAATTCTGGTCTTCTTTGATTTACTACATTTCCTCCTTCCCGTTATAAAAAATTGCATTTTATACAATACGGCGGCTTACAAGATGGCAGCCATATTCTAGACTAAAATATTTTAACCTTTACTTACTGAGGTATCAGATATATGATTTACCCTTTCGTTCCTGAAATGAAAGGGGGTCTTAGAACTTTTCGATTCCCCTGTATCTGGATCTTCTCTGTCCCTATGAATAGCAATAGTGCCCAGCGCCTCAGTAATGTGTCAGAACTGCCACACGTAAAGGGTTAAAGAAAATTCCTAAATTAATTCTGATCGTTTTTCTTCCCCACAACAAGCGTTGGTCGCGCTATATATAATCAGCTGTCGAGTTACGTGCGATGCATCATTACAACATTAGAAAAAGGTGTCTGGTGTTGGCGTCTACAGCGCTGCAACCTAATTTCTGTTATACTTACCCCTAAATACCAAAACCAGACCCTGGTACTGTCTTAAAGGGGTCCCTTTACCAATACAAAACGGCCGCAGCTGGTTTTTAGTGACATGTCAGTCTTCACTGCCGGCTTGCATTGCGTTTTATGGACCAGGAAGGTCTTTCCTAAACTGTATGTTAGTCACGTCAACCTCTGGCAAGGATAAATGATAACCAATATGGCCGCTAACTTTTTTAACACTCTAAAAAGCATGAATCTTGCTTTTTACTCCTTAAAGGGCCATAGGCAGTAAATGGATAGGCTACTCCCTTAAAAGGGACACCAGATTTGACCCCATTAAACTACTATCGTCCTCAAGTAGGGTATGAAATGTCCTTCTTAAAATTCCCCTTTCATATGAAGTTTAGCAGAGAAAAGTCTTATTTTACCTGAGATGAGTCATGTATTGAGATGAGTCAAGGTCAGAGGATGCTGGGGGAGTGTCACTTCTGACCCCCTGATTTTCAGTTCTATAGAATCCAGAAACATGCTGCTGGTATCATATTAAGAATATCAATAGGCTTGGGGTTCTGTCAGCCAGAGAGAGAGGTGATCAAAAACATAGTTGGGAATGTGAGTTGCAGATAAAGATCCAATTCCTGCCTATGCCTCTAACCGTCTGTATATCCGATTGTGTAGATCACACAACCATCATCTGAAAGATGAGATTATTATATCTAATATGACACCAGCAGCATGTTTAGGTGCCATAGAACCAAAGATAAGGGCATCTGAACAGTATCCCACTGCAGTCTCTAAACTTGACTCATCTCAGTTAAAATATGACTCTTCTCTGCCCATTGTCACATGACTTCAGAGGATCTATTTTTATTAGTTAATAGTCGAGATTTTACATAAAAGAGGGAATTCCAGAAAGCACATTTCATACCCTACATGAGGGGGCTGCTAGTTTAAGGGGGCAAAATCAGGTGAAAGGATCCCTTTAATGTTCACATGTCCTATTTTAACATTTAAGAATAAAAGTTACATTAATAAGATGAAAGCCTTTGAAGGAAAAAACTGCTAATGGCCACGTATTAAGGGGTGGAGGTCACTTTAGGGTCTTGGGAACTTAAGTGGCCTTTAAAGCTTGCAGTCGGCCATTAGCAGAATATTAAAAGGTCGTTTTTACTCATCCGCCTGAACGGTTTCTTCCTTACAACGTTAATTATTGATGGAGACGTATAGGATTAGAAAAGTTGGGAAATTAAATTAGGAAGGAAAAAACAATGATGGACACAAGGTTGGGGTCTGGGGGCGGGGCTTAAGATGCCCTCTTATGCCCTGCGCAATGTATGACAAAATATATCAATTAAGTGCAGCATGTACTATTCTTTCAAATTACAGAACCAGATAGACCAATAGGAAGTCATTGCAGCTTCCACCTCCGGGGGCGCCGTATATTTTACTGATATAAATAGCGTCATCTTAGGTCATTGTGATCACGTCAATCGCTCCAGAGTCACTGAAGGTAAACCTGAGATCAGCGGATAGACAACTTCTTCGGAAGCTTTCGGAAAACTGAGGTCAGCATTAATAGCTAATGGAGATGCCACACGTGGCGTTTTTGGTCCGTTTTTAAGCATGCGTTTTCAGTCCGTTTAAAAACGCATTGATTTTTTACCGTTTACCATGCGTTTGGTTGCTTTGAACCTGTGTACCTATTAAGATAAACAGGTTCTAAGCAGCCAAACACAGGGTAAACAGTAAAAAAAAAACGGATGCGTTGTGCATCTGTTGGGTATAGTCTCCGTTTTCTTCTGTTTGTCTCCGTGTAACAAAAAAAAAAAAATCAAAGTTTAACAAACTATGATATTTTTTTTCACTGATAAGGCAGAAAAACCAGGCGTGATGTTTCATCAGTTTTTTTTGTGAACACATGGGGGCACATTTATTAAGGGTACGTGGACCGCATTTTCGTTGGGTTTCCTGACTTTTTCCGTTTTGCGCCGCACTTAACTGCAACACATTTTGCGCCGACTTTCATGTGACACAAATGGGGGGGGTGTGGCCGTCTGATTCAGACTAAGCGCGTGATTTAACATTCAAAATTGTGTCGCAAGCCATGCACTTATATACAGCGGGAAGAAGATGGCGAACTCCGGTGGACCTGAGCGACACATGGAGGAAATTGGACGCACGATCTTAGTGAATCATGGCAGCTCGGAATCCTTGTCGGACAACGCACCTCGGGGATCGCGACGGGTAAGTAAATGTGCCCCATAGACTTCTATTGCCTTCCGTGATCCGCATCCGTGAAAAAAATAGGACATGTTTCATAATTTTTTCCAGGACAACGGATCAGTGAAAATGTACGCCAATGTGAAACACCCATAAAAATCAATGGCTTTGTGAGGCATCCGTAGAAATCACTGACCCCGGGACGTGAAAAACAACGCCAATGTGAAAGAGCCTCAAGATGCCGCTGCAGGAGGGATTCCAGTCCATCCGAAATACCACGTACACCCCCGTCCTTACAGGATAGATACAGGTACAGAGTCAGTGAATGACATGAAAGCTAAATATTTGCCGAAAGTGCTCCCTGACTTTTACAGATGAACTTGATCTGCCCTTCTCTAAACTTCTGGATGCACATGTCCAACCCTTCAATGTTTTATTACTTTTTGCTGTTCTGTAACAAGGAACTCAGTGTCAAAGTTCACCACATTTGTTTGATCCATGAATTACCCAATACATTTCCTGGTACAATAAGAATTAAGTTGGTATTTAGGCCCCTTTCACACTTTGTGTTGCAGATCACGTCGGAGTCCATCAGTTTTCAGTCAGGGCGCATTCACACGATGCGTTGCGATCGGTGAAAAAACGCATTGCACTTGCCAGTGTCTAAGAGTGTAATGCAGTTTTGAGGCGTCTCTATACACGTGTATGGTGCGTGTGTTCACGCGTGTGACTTGCAAAGGTAGAGCATGCTGAGATTTTGACAAGTCTGACAAAACCCAATACAATGGGACAGAGTGCAATGATAGTTCTGCGCATCCAATACACACGCAGAAAACACGCGGGGCCTTAGACAGTCCTCCTTATCATGTTGTTCACATTTTGAACAAGATGATCCCAAATGATTGATCAAAAGTACCGCACCATTGCAAGGCTTCAAACAGCATGTTCTCAGTTTTATAGATGTACAGTGAGCTTTCTACAAAGGATATATACTGTACACAGGGTATATACTGTACACACACACTGTACGCAGGGTATATACTGTACACACACACAGTACACAGGGTCTATACTGTACACACACACAGTACACAGGGTATATACTGTCTACACACAGTATATAGGGTATATTCTGTACATTTCTGTAAAGGGGGTCTTTCCTGTATATACTGTACACACACTGTGCACAGGGTATATACTGTACACACACTGTGCACAGGGTATATACTGTACACACACTGTGCACAGGGTATATACTGTACACACACTGTGCACAGAGTATATACTGTACAGACAGTCCACGGGGTATATACTGTACACACACAGTCCACAGAGTATATACTGTACAGACAGTCTACAGAGTATATACTGTACACACAGTACACAGGGTATATACTGTACACACAGTACGCAGGGTATATACTGTACATTTCATTAAAGGGGAAGTTTGCTGTGGACCTTTCATTAAAGGGGGTCTCTGCTGTATATACTGTACACACAGTACACATGGTATATACTGTATACACAGAACACAGGGTATATACTGTACACACAGTACACAGGGTATATACTGTATACTGGGGTTTTTTGCTGTATATATTGTACAGACACAGTACACAGTGTATATACTGTACACACAAGCAGTACACAGGGTATATACTGTACATATAGTTCACAGGGTATATACGGTATAGTGGGGGTCTTTGCTGTGGACATTTCATTAAAGGGGGTCTCTGCTGTATATATTGTACAGACACAGTACACAGTGTATATAATGTACACACAAGCAGTACACAGGGTATATACTGTACACACAGTCCACAGGGTATATACTGTATAGTGGGGGTCTTTGCTGTGGACATTTCATTAAAAGGGGGTCTCTGCTGTATATATTGTACACACACAGTACACAGTGTATATACTGTACACACACGCAGTACACAGGGTATATACTGTACACACACAGTCCACAGGGTATATAATGTACAAACAGTACACAAGGTATATACTGTACACACACGCAGTCCACAGGGTATATACTGTACACACACAGTATACAGGGAATATACTGTACACAGTCCACAGGGTATATACTGTACACACAGTACACAGGAATATACTGTACACACAGTCCACAGGGTATAATGTACACACACAGTCCACAGGGGATATACTGTACACACACAGTCCACAGGGTATACACTGTACACACACAGTCCACAGGGTATACACTGTACACATACTGCCCACAGGGTATATACTGTACACATACTGCCCACAGGGTATATACTGTACACACACAGTACACATGGTATTTACTGTACACACACAGTACACAGGGTATATACTGTACACATACTGCCCACAGGGTATATACTGACTGTACCCCACACATGTATATACTGTACACACCATTACACGGGTATATACTGTACACACACAGCCAACAGGGGTATATACTGTACAATACTGCTGCCCACAGGGTATATACGTACACACACCGTACACAGGGCATATACGTGCATACACAAACAATATGGTATATACATGTATACTCGACACACAGGTATATACTGTATACACAGTACACAGGGTATATATAGTACACGCAGTATACAGGGTATGTAATGTATAAGGAGTCTCTGCACTGACACACTGCACCAGCACCGCTCTGTGCACAGCACAATGCTCACAGTTATCTGATGCTCAGGTCACATGACTCACCTGGCCAGCTCACCTGGCGCCCTGCACGTCCCTCACTAATCACAGCAACAGAATAACGCGCACTCCCGGCTCCGTGCACACCGGCTCCATACAACCTGCGGGACTGCCCGCACTCCACAGCCGCTCCCTGCTCCACGCCCCCCGCATACCATAACCAATCCACAGAGTTCTGCAATGAAGCTACGCCCCTTAATGCCGTCCCACTAACAGCTCAGTTCTACTTACTTAGCAAAAGGTGAAAAAATCTCCGCCCACTAGAACAGAAGCCAATTACAATTGCTCAGTTGGTTGAAGCCACCGCCCTCTTTTCATTGACTAGAGATAAGCTCCGCCCAAAGTGCTTGTCCTGCCAGATGTGTGAGCGCAGCGTGAGGGGATTAACCCTATTATAGCCATGTACTGATATCCACACAGTGCAATGGTATTACCCGGAACCTGCACACCAAATAACCTGACACTATAACTACTATAATACTGCCCCCTATGTACAAGAATATAACTACTATAATACTGCCCACTATGTACAAGAATATAACTACTATAACGCCCCCTTGTACAAGATAGAACTACTATAATACTGCCCCTATTTACAAGAAATAACTACTATATACTGCCCCTAGGTAACAAGAATATAACTACTATATAACTGCCCCCTAGTAAAAATATACACTATATAATATGCCCCTATTACAAGAATATAACTACTATAATACTCGCCCCCCTATGTACAAGAATATACTACTATAATACTGCCCCCTATGACAGAATAACTACTAAATACTGCCCCCTATGTACAGAATATACTACTATAATACTGCCCCTATGTACAAGAATATAACTACTAAATACTGCCCCTATGTACAAGAATATAACTACTATAATACTGACTCTATAACACTGCCCCATGTATCAAGAATATAACTACTACTATAATGCTCCCTAGTGTACAAGATATAACTACTATATACTGCCCCATGTACAAGAATAAACTACATAATACTGCCCCCTATGTACAAGAATATAACTACTATAATCTGCCCCCTAATGAAAAGATGAACTATATAAACACTAAACTGCCCCTATGTACAAGAATATAACTACTATAATACTGCCCCCTATGTACAAGAATATAACTACTAGATACTGCCCCTATGTACAAGAATATATACTACTATTAATACTGCCCCTAGTAAATGAATGAACTACATAATCTGCCCCCTATGGTACAAGAATATAACTGCTATGAATACTGTCCCCTATGTACAAGAATATAACTACTATAAGACTGCCCCCTATGTACAGAATAAACTATCTATAATAACGCCCCCTATGTACAAAAATATACATAATATGCCCCCTATGGACTAAGCAATAATACTATACTACTACTGCCACCCTATGTACAGAATAAACACTATAATACTGCCCCCTATGTACAGAATATAATACTATAATACTGCCCATGTACAAGAATTAACTACTGATAACTGCCGGTACAAGATATAACTACTATAAACTGCCCCCTATGTATCAATATAAACTACTATATACTGGCCCCTATGTACAAGAATATAACTACTATAATACTGCCCCCTATGTACAAGAATATAACTACTATAATACTGCCCCCTATGTACAAGTAATTCACTACTATAATACTGCCCCCTTGTACAAGATATACTACTATATACTGCCCCCCTATGTACAATAATACTACTATATACTGCCCCCTATGTACAAGAATATAACATCTATAATACTGCCCCCTATGTAACAGATATAACTCCTATAAAACTGCCCCCTCTGTACAAGAATATAACCACTATATAATACTTGCCCCTTATGTACAAGAATATAACTACTATAATACTGGCCCCCTTAGTACAAGAATATAACCTATAATACTGCCCTATGTACAAGAATATAACTACTATAATACTGCTCCCCTATGTACAGAGAATATACTACTATAATACTACCCCCTATGTACCAAGATATAACACTATAATCTGCCCCCTATGTAAAGAATAACTACTATAATACTGCCCCTATGTAATAGAATAGACACTAAACTGCCCATAAAAGTATAACTATACGCCCCCTATGTACAAGATATAACTACTATAATACTACTGCCCCTATGTAACAAGAATAACTACTATAATACTGCCCCTATGTACAAAATATAACTGACTACCATAATACTGCCCCCTATGTACAAAGATATAACTACTATAATACTGCCCCTATGTACAAGAAATAACTACATAATACTGCCCCTATGTACAAGAATATACACTAATACTCCCCCTATGTACAAGAATATAACTACTATAATACTGACCCCCCTATGTACAAGAATATAACTACTATAAATCTGCCCCTATGTACAAGAATATAACTACTATAATACTGCCCCTATGTCAAGAATATACTCTCGATAATACTACCCCTATGTACAAGAATATAACTGCTATAATACTGCTCCCCTGTACCAGAATATAACTACATAAAACTTCCCTCCTCCTATTACAGAATAAACTACTATAATCTGCCCTTGTACAGATATAACTACTATAATACTGCCCCTATGTACAAGAATATAACTACTATAATACTCCCTCCATGTACAAGTAATATAACTACTATAATACTGCCCCACTAGTACAGAATATAACCTATAATACTGCCTCGCCTAGGACAAGAATATAACTACTATAATACTACCCCCTATGTTACAAGAGATATAACTACTATAATACTGCCCCCTTGTCCAAATATACTACTATAATACTGCCCCTATGTACAAGAATAAATACTATAATACTGCCTCCTATGTACAAGAATAACTACTATAATACTGCCCCTATGTACAAGGAATAAACATATATAACTGCTCCCTATGTACAAGAATTAACTACTATCTTCCCCCTATGTACAAGAATTAATACTTAAGACTCCCCCTATTCAAAATATACTACTATAATACTGCCCCATACGTGACAAGAATTCACTACTATAATACTTGCCTCTATGACAAGAATATAACTACTTATGAATAAACTGCCCTCCTAGTTCAAAAATATACTACTATAACCTGCCCCTAGTACAAGATAGAATACTATATAATGCACCCTCCTATGTACAATGAATAACTACCATAATACTCTGAGACTGCCGCCCCCTATGTGCAAAATATCCTACTATCATACTGCCCTTGCCCTAATGTACAAGATATACTACTTAAATACTGGCCTCCTATGTACAAGACTATAACTACTATAAGACCTGCCTCCTATGTACAATATATACTCTATAATCCTGCGCCCTATGTCAAGAATATAACTACTATATAACTTCTTGCCCCTATTACAAGATATAACTACGATAATACTGCCCCTAGTACAAGAATTAACTACTATACTATATATACTGCCACCCACTGCAAGAATATCCCTACTATAAATACTGCCCCCTATGTCCAAGAATGGTACTACTATAAGACTGCTGCCTACGTGCAAGAATATCACGACTATAATAACTGCCCCTCTGTACAAGAAGCAACTACTATAATACTGCCCTCTATGTACATGTATATAACTACCATAATACTGACCCCTAAGGAAACAGTATGATAGGATTAGATACAGTAGGTAAGCAGACAGTATCACACATGTTAGGATTAGATACACAGGCTCTGCCTCTCCTGCACACAGATGATATATGTAGGGGTTTCTGCACATTGTATCACATGAAGGTCCTGCTGTTCCGCTCTTTATATGTAAATATATTCTCGGTTGCTGATGTCTCCTGGAGTCTGAGTCTCTGATGTTTTTCTCAATATCTTGTTTCCATCTCATTTCAATATTACAAGGTCAGCACAGTTCATATCAAGTCGACATCCCGGAAGCTGGAAGTCTTTGAGTCGTTCTCTTCTCTCTGTTCCTGGGAAAGCTGAGTGACACCCACTCTGGCCACCATTATAGCCCCCAGAAGTATCTTAGTGGAGCATGTATGTGTTATTTTATGGGGTCTCCCTTGTGGAATTTTGACAATAGCCTAAAATTTGTGGCCCCCGCGCTGGAGTCCAGTGCACATACAACCAGCTCCATAGTCATTTGCAAAAGTTAGTGATCCCTTGCTACATTACACATTGTGATAAGGATGGTAACTGTAAGGAATGTGCTGAGAGAATTATGTAGATTTGGGCGATATTCTAGGGGGCCCATGGGCACCCAAACCACCAACCAAATTTTATACTAAAAAGACCATCTGCCTATAAAAACTTTATACTTCTGTTCCTGCTATGAATACACATGTACACAAGAGCCATTTCAGGACCTTTGAAGGTCCTCCAAAGGTCCTGAAGCCGCAGATTGAAAGCAAAAAGAAGGGACTCTTCCATTCTACATAAAAGCTGATTCTAGTACCATATGTAGGAAGTGAATCCCGGACTTATAGGACCTGTAATGTTCATACAGCCCAGGGCCCACGGTGGTCTTAGCCCCCCCCCCCCCCTCCTTCCCTGCTGAGACACGTAAACAGTTCAGTAGTAAATATATATTCATATATGGCGGCTATAGGGGCCCCTGGAGGGACAGATCCCACCCATTCCTTCTACATTTACCTATGCTAACCTCCTGGCCCTGGAAGAAAGTCAGTTCAAAAGGTTCCAAAGGGACCTGGAAAGGATGTAGCGGGGGCACAGACAGTTGCGCATTAAGTGGCCCATCGGCCCTAGGCTGTTCACAAGGCTGTTCTCCTCTGACGTCAAGCAACCGCGACCCCGCACTGTCATAGTGTATGCGCGGTGGCCGGAAGAGCAGAAGAGGGAGCTGCGGGGCCGGGGAGAAGAAGCCAACAGGTGAGTATAGAGTTGGGTTTTTTTACCTAGAGATCTTCATATAGGGCCCTGGGCCACAGGCACCCGTCCATACCGCCTATACAAAGATCTGCCATTGGGCACAACACCAGACCCCTGTGTCCTAAGCCCTATCCTTACTGATAGGACAGAGTGTTCACGAACAGTTTTGATCATAAAGAGAGCTGTGTAGCTGCAAAGTTCTCTCTTTACACACTTTCCTTCTACACCTTTGCTCTCATATAGAAGGCAGAATACAGGTAATGCTAGAGCGTAGGGAGGGAACACCAGACCCCTGTGTCCTGAGCCCTATCCTTACTGATAGGACAGAGTGTTCACGAATAGTTCTGATCATAAAGAGAGCTGTGTAGCTGAACAATTCTCTCTATACACACCTCTGCTCTCATATAGAAAGCAGAATACAGGTAATGCTAGAGCATAGGGAGGGAACACCAGACCCCTATGTACATGTAGATTAACTACCATAATTACTGACCCCTAAGGAAAACAGTATGATAGGATTAGATACAGTAGGTAAGCAGACCGATCACACATGTTAGGATTAGATACACGGCTCTGCATCTCCTGCACACAGCCGATATATGTAGGGTTTATGCACATTGTATGACCTGAAGGTCCTGCTGTTCCGCGCTTTATATGTAAATTACTTCTCGGTTGCTGATGTCTCTGGATCTGAGTTCTGATGTTTTTTTTTTCAAGATCTTGTTTCCATCTCATTTCAATATTACAAGGTCAGCACAGTTCATATCAAGTCGACATCCCGGAAGCTGGAAGTCTTTGAGCGTTCTCTTCCTCTGTTCTGGGAAAGTGAGTGACACCCACTGGCAACCATTATAGCCCCAGAAGTATTTAGTGGAGCATGTATGTGTTATTTTATGGGGTCTCCCTTGTGGAAGTTTGACAATAGCCTAAAATTGTGTGGGCCCCGCGCTGGAGTCCAGTGCACATTACCAACCAGCTCCATAGTCATTTGCAAAAGTTAGTGATCCCTTGTTACTATTACACATTGTGATAAGGATGGTAATGTAAGGAATGTGCTGAGGAATTACTGTAGATTTGGCGATATTCAGGGGCCCATGGGCACCCAAACCACCAAAACAAATTTATACTAAAAAGACCATCTGCTATAAAAACTTTATTACTTCTGTTCTGACTATGAATACACATGTACACAAGAGCATTTCAGGACATTTGAAGGTCCCCAAAGGTCTGAAGCCGCAGATTGAAAGCAAAAGAAGGGACTCTTCCATTCTACATAAAAGCTGATTCTAGTTACCATATGTAGGAAGTGAATCCCGGATTATAGGACCTGTAAGTTCATACAGCCCAGGGCCCACGGTGGTCTAGCCCCCCCCCCCCCCCTACTCTTCCTGCTGAGACACGTAAAACAGTTCAGTAGTAAATTAATATTCATATATGGCGGCTATAGGGGGCCCCTGGGAGGACAGATCCAACCCTTCCTTCTTACATTTAACCTATGCTAACTCCTGGCCCTGGAAGAACGTCAGTTCAAAAGTTCCAAAGGGACCTGGAACAGGTTGTAGCGGGGGGCACAGACAGTTGCGCATTAAGCGGCCCATCGGCCCTATGCTGTTCACAAGGCTGTTCTCCTTGACGTCAAGCAACCGCGGACACGCACTGTCATAGTGTATGCGCGGTGGCGGAAGAGCAGAAGAGGGAGCTGCGGGGCCGGGGAGAAGAAGCCAAAAGGTGAATATAGAGGTTTTTTTTTTTTACTAGAGATCTTCATATAGGGCCTGGGCACAGGCACCGTCCATACCGCCATACAAAGATCTGCCATTGGGCAAACAACCAGACCGTGGGCCTAAGCCTATCCTTTATGATAGGACAGCGTGTTCACGAACAGTTTTATCATAAGAGAGCTGTTGTAGCTGCAAAGTCTCTCTTTCCACACTTTCCTTAACCTTTGCTCTCCCTTAGAAGGCAGAATACAGGTAATGCTAGAGCCGAAGGGAGAGGAAAACCCAGACCCCTGTGTCCTGAGCATATCCTTACTGAAGGACAGAGTGGTCATGAATAGTTCGATAATAAAGAGAGCTTGTAGCTGACAAAGTTCTCTCTCTACACACTCTCTGCTGCTCAATAGAAGGCAGAATACAGGTAATGCTAGAGCATAGGGAGGAACACCAGACCCTTGTGTCCTGAGCTCTATCCTTACTGATAGGACAGATTGTTCACGAATAGTTCTGATCATAAAGAGAGCTGTGTAGCTGCACAGTTCTCTCTCTACACACCTCTGCTCTCACATAGAAGGCAGAATACAGGTAATGCTAGAGCATAGGGAGGGAGCACCAAACCCCTGTGTCCTGAACCCTATCCTTAGTTATAGGACAGAGTGGTCATGGATAGTTCTGATCATAAAGAGAGCTGTGTAGCTGCACAGTTCTCTCTCTATCCACCTCTGCTCTGAAATATAGAAAGCAGAATACAGGTAATGCTGGAGCGTAGGGAAGGAACACCAGACCCCTGTGTCCTGAGCCCTATCCTTACTGATAGGACAGATTGTTCACAAATAGTTCTAACCATAAAGAGAGCTGTGTAGCTGAACAATTCTCTCTCTACACACCTCTGCTCTCATATAGAAAGCAGAATACAGGTAATGCTAGAGAGTAGGGAGAGAACACCAGACCCCTGTGTACTGAGCTCTATCCTTACTGATAGGACAGAGTGTTCACGAGTAGTTCTGATCATAAAG